>JAOBAZ010294270.1:0-14173 GCA_026546875.1 Pteroeides caledonicum
CATCTGTGCATCTGTACTTTAATAACACACGGCTCAAATCCAATCAAATTGCTTGTTTTAATTAGATTGTTGTATAATAGCTATTGGGGTTCGCAGGGGATGGTACGGAATATAGCAGAATTGTAAAGGATAAACCAGGATGACAAAAGATATTGCAGGATTGCACATAAGGGATATGAAAAGATAATAAATAATGCCAGGAACGCTAAGAATAAGACAGGGTTGTGAAGGGTAACATATGATTACACATGATAGTAAAATGAGAAGTAAGATTCATGTGATAGTAAAAGATGGATAAAAATTTCACAAAATTAAATACTGTTGTGGAATGTAACAAAATGTTAGATTTTTAACATATTGACCTAAACCTGATCACTACCTTACAGTACCGCTCGCGTATATCTTAACATATGATTCGTGTATCATACGCAAAAATGTGTTAAAGTACATAGGCAAGCAGCACTGTATGTACCACTGATCTATTATATGTCAGTGGTATGTACCTTATAAATTTAAAATAATTACGGAGTAGTCGTACATTGCCAACACTACATTTAATTGGCAGGATAATACTCCTAATTACTAGAAAATAAACAGAAGACCAACTCAGGTCGGAACCTTTGAAGTTCCGTTACTATGGCCAGTGAACTGTGTGTTAACTAATAAAACAGCCAATCAGCAAATTAAACTGTCCGGTCCCCCATTATTCTGGACAGTAAACTTTATAAAATATAAAAAGACACGTCGTACAGCCGAGTTAGCCTTTTGTTTATATCCCTACTCTGTTCATATATTTTAATTTAGACAGGAGAGACGGGGGGAAACCTCAGTTTATCTAAAAAAACAATCTTGGTACTCAAGTTACGTCCGTAATCATACCGTCAGTTCATCAGGCTGTCTCAAAATACCAAATTGATGATATCCTGCAGAAGAACACTGCGCAATAGTCAAATATAATGACTTGTTAGCTACTTCACAATCGCCATGATAATACCAACTCATTAAATGCCATTCTTCGCTTCCGGTATATTCTAAGAAAAACTGAAAGAAAGTACTTGGTAGCCATTTTAAACAATATTTTTTATAACAACTAAAAACTAAGCACAGCAACAAGCCGAGAGCAGAGTAAAATAGATCTATTAACCCATGCGGCACGGTGCCGACCGCGAACAATCAATTACTGATTTTACACTGGCAAACGCCAAACGACATTACTCACCCAGGGAAAACCCACAGCGCGCATTGGGTTAAGTGTATTACTGATTCTTATAATTTCATTCTTCTCAAAATGTGTTTTCTAATAGCGTTCTCAGTGGCGAATCCAGCCCGCAAAATTGGTCATGCTATGGCAAATCCAGCCCGCAAGGTTGGTCATGCTATGCAAATTTCAAATCATTACCATTATTCATTTCTTTAAAAATTCATTGTTTTTACGGTTGTTGAACATGGAAATATTTGCATAGCATGACTAAATTGTCAGGCTGGCCACGCTACACGGTTTCTAAACTACGCTTGTGAAGTCAATTGGTATATACGCTATTAATGGTGTTCATTTTACCAACTCACTTCTCTATAATTCCTTTTATATTTAAGCCTCAACCGTGGCCACAAAAATTCCCCACCCAGTAGATATTACTGCCCCCAACTAAAAAATCCTACGTAAGTTCTTTATTGTTATAGTTACAAGTGACAAATGGAATAATCGAAACTCAACTGATATTGATAACATTTAAAATAATTCAAAAATTTTGATAAAACTAGCTAACCTACCTCACTTATTCCTTACTTGTAGTTGTACGCAGATCGACGTAGCTTTATCGTTATAGTACACAGCTCTACATGTATACAACTTTCATAACTTTCACGGGTCAGTTACATTCAATTAAGTTTAATTACGGCAATTATGCACTTTTAAGTTTATTAACATATCAGTAATTTGTATACTGACATTCTGACAAACTAATTTTATTATTTTTTTTGGTGTCTAGGCTGCAAATGGCATAAAGTAATTTTTTTCTGATATTAAACCTAAAAAACATATCAAACCTTTGTTTTCGTTGTGAAATAACCAAATTCATTTCCAGCTGCTGGATAATACCTAAAACAGACCAAAATTAAAAACAGCGTTTGTTCCGGTCAACAAATTCAAAAACCTCTCAAGACAAAAGTTTTGAAACTTACCTCCACTTTACTACAGCAAAACTAATTCCAAAACAGATAAACAACGTAAAAATACTTAACATTGTGTACATGCCTTAACAAAGAAGTGTTTTGTTCGTAATAATTTTGAAAAATACACAGTCGGGAGAATATAAGACCAAAATAAGACCAGGAAATATATAAAAAATATTTCAACTCTTCGAAATGATAAAAACTCAATTCGTTTTTTTTTTGAAAAAGCGTTGAGCGCTGACCCATACTTCGCAGGCGTCATTTTAAAAATAGCGCGGAGACTGGGTTACAGTATTGCGCACGCGACAAGTTTATTCCTGAGTTTAATCATTGTTTTTCACTTTATTAAAATATTTTTAATAGTTAATTGAACAATGATCACTTGAGAAAAAAACGTATTTAGCAAAGAAATGAAAAAAAAAAGTTTCTTATATTCAATAAGAAGGCGAAAGAAAAATGTCCTTCGAGCCGGATTTGAACCAGCGACCTAGGGATTACAATTCTTGCAATCTACAGTCCCCCGCTCTGCCAACTGAGCTATCGAAGGTCAGTTACATGGGGACCATTTTTATGGTTTATAAAGGTTGACCTGATGAGTGTTACGTATAAAATCAGTTCTGTGTCAGTGGTTTGTTCCCCCTTCCAAATTAGCTTTCTTGGACAAGTTTCATTGGCACTGTCACGATTATCGTCACTAGATCGTCTTCAATCCAGTTTCTAGTAACACTAGTTCTAATTCTTGGCGATATTCGTCTTCTAAGTACGGTTGATGAAGCCACGTCGCTAAACAAGACATCATTTTATTACGGTCTTCAGTTTTCGTCTCCTTTACAATCATTCCAACGAGCTTTTCTTTTAAACGGACTTCTTTTGCAAACATTTCATTCAATCTTCCAGAAAAAGTAACTAAATTTGGCGAAAACATCGAAAAATCAACAAGCCACAAATCACGATACAAGGCCAAGGGCAGGGGGTGAAACAATTTTGAAGGGGTTATGTGTTGCTCTAGATGTGAAGAATTACTATCACTATAAAGTATAAGTTTATAACCATACTCACCATAATTTTCTAAAGGCCATGTCTCAAATATTGGTTCATTTTTCTTGCTTTCTCCTTCTTTCAAACGATGAAGTGAGAGAATTGCTTCAAAATTTGATGTCAACGCACACATTTTTTCTTGGATTTCTTTCTAAAAAAAGTATGTTGTAGAGTTATCAAAAAATGTCGAGGTGTTTTGAGCCAAGGCCCTTTATCAGAATATACTGATTTGTTGGGATTTTGATAGGATTTTCTTCCTTAACCAATGATAACAGGATTGTTTATTTATTATTTATTTAATTACTATTGGTGGGCTTAGTAATCTATTCTGACCTACATCTAAATTCACCACGGTCCACTGCAGCAATTTGAAGCAGTAATGGATGGGGTGGTGGTGGTGGTGGGTGTGCACCATCCAAGCCTTGGCTAAAGGCACAGGGATGTGCAAATTTCCTTTTCCTTATGTAATTCCAGTATTCAACTTTAAAATTTGTGGCAACTACCCAACAGTCTGACAACCACAAAAAGAAAAAGTCTGAAACGGGAACAACCACAAAGGACCGACACTAGACCAACTGACACCTACCCCCAACAAGAGCATGCTACTACAAAATCAGGCTGGATCCATCCCTGATATTTTGTTGGTGCCCTAAAGCAAAATCCATTGGTAAAATCTTTGTAGTTTACTTTTCTATACAGAAACCCCAAATTATCTAGGGCATGTACCCACTTTATCATTGACTTTCTCACCCTTTATATTTCTGAAATTTCTCTTACCAGAGTATAAAAAACTTGGCCTAGTTTGTCCTTGTCTTGCAATAGTTCATCATTATCAATGCTCAAACTAGATAAAACTGGTGAAAATATTTCTTTTCCAGATTCTTCTGTCCCTTCAGAACTTAAAATAAGAACAGAAAACAATTTTATGGTTGCTTAAGCAAGAGTTACTAATTAGTTTCCCACGACAACTAAATTTCTAATGCTCACTTGCACTATTGCTTATCTGGTATTACTTTACCATCACACTCCAGGTCATCCTTGGTCCCCTTCACCCCCTGAAAACCCTCTACCTCTTAGGACACAACTCCTTTCACCCAGCTCTCATTACACTTTTGCAAAACAAATGCTGCAACTTATAGCAAGTTTAGCAGGGAAAGATTTTCATTCTTTATTTGAAGGGGTAGACATGTATCTGGTGGGTGTCACTATAAATTTTATAACCTTACAAAATCAACATGCAAGGAAGGTGGTGCCTGCAATTTGGGGAGGGATGAAACAACTGGCAAATAGGTTAGTAATGTATATTAGTTGAAAAGATGAAAAAAAAATGTTTTTGAGGGTGCCAAACATCTCTGGGGGGTTGCAAAAATTTTGGGTGCTCTCACCAGTATAAATCTATGTATAAAATTCAGTCTGACAATATTAAACACACTCAGCTCCTCTTAACTCTATATGAATAACATAGACCAAAAAATATGACCAGGAACCTGTACCATAGTAATGTACCAAAACTATTGTACTCCTTGGTAGTCAACCTCCATACCCACTTGGCATCTTTTACTGTTGGCCCACACAAAAATATGGACAGCTATACCCTAGTTCCCTACGGGTTTAACGATTTGGCTTCTTGGTAAGTTATAAATAAAATACGTAAAAAACTTACGTTCTTTGAAGTTGTGTGTTCACTATTTTGGTCGCCAACTCAAGACCACTGCTGTTGATTTTCTCCCACTTTTGGACACACTCGTGCCAACTAATACAGCATTTCCTAACTCTTGCACAAAAATCATAACCAGAGGTTCCTTTCTGCGGGCTTGGTGAAAACGTAGTTCTGGGATCGCCGAAAGGTTTCCTTGTTTTACTCGTAACACCTTTGCTGGACTTGTTGGTTTTCTTGGACATTTGGTGTGATTTGGTGAGCTGGCAACTGAGCACGCAATAACATGCATCAGCGGTATCCCGCCTTAGAGGAACGCATTTTGCGCATAGCAACGACACTGTTTATGTCGTTGCTAAGTAAGCTAGATTACTAGAAAGATTACTTCATTCAAGGCGGATTAGGTAGGGCAAAAAGCACGGTAACGAACAATATGATCTTTGGAAAATGTTTCAGTTGCAAGCAGAAGGCAGTTAAAAAGTAAGTTTGCAAGTAAATTAATGGGTAAACTAAGCTTTCATGTTGCGCGTTTGTTTATTAAAATGAAAGAACAATTGACGAGACAATTGAATTGTTTAATATATATTTAACAATCAAAATAATTAGCAATATAATAAAAGTTTATTTCGTACATTAAGCCTATAGCTCTTTATGCAGTTGGAAATCTTCAGTTCGATCTTAAATATCCACAATGGCTGCCGTTTCCTTATCAGTCTGTAAAACAGGCAGTTCACGACAGGACTTAAACATACTGATAGCGTGTTTGTTTGTCAACTTAAGTAAAGCAAAAAACCTGCTGTTGGAAAACACGAAATTACAATACAACCGCTCGAAAACAAACATCAGTTTACCAAGGAAAAAACTCGACGTTGCAATGTGCTGGTGTACGCTGTGAATTTTCAACGCAATATCGCAGTTTGGCAGAGAAAATGAACAGGACATACGTAGGTTGTAATTTACATAGAGAAAACTAGTCATGTGTAGAGAAGTGTTTTGGTTTCATCTTACGCAGTCAAAGCGTCAGCATAATTGGACTAGTTGATGGTCTGTGTGAATGACTATGACTTGTGTAATGCAATATGCCTGGTCCCCATGGCTACTTTTTGGTTAAATATTATAAAGAACATTTATGAGGAAGTATGAACTTGAGGAAATTAAAACAAAATGATAAAGTTACCGTGGAGATACAGTAGCGCAATTATTAGAGAAAAGTTTTCAAGTGAGCTAGCTGCAAGCCAGACCAGTATTGCACCGAGAATTGCACTCTGGGGTTGACAGACCAACCAGTACTTTAACCTACTCATAATTTTGAAATAAAATAGAATTACCGTTTCACTTTGCTACACTTTTTCCAACTCTAATCTTAAGTTTAAAAGATGACAGCCTGTCGGGAATTTGACAACACGGTTTGAATATTCTTTTTGAAATTGGCAGCGATCAGTAGTCATGTGCTGAAACCAAATTCGATCAACTCAATTAGGTTGAATTCCAAAGCTACGCAATCCTTGTTTAGTTCAAATAAATGCGGTGTTGGAAATTGCTAGATAACATTGTGATGTTTGCACTCAAAAACATAATATATTATTATAATTCTTGACAAGGAGTCACAACGCTTTTAAATAGCCATTTTCCCCAAACTAATATCGCACTGATTTTTTCTCAGCCGGTCGAAAGCTTTCCAATGAGTAACGGTGTTAGACTCAAGTTCCCATTTCAAATAGTTAACGCAGTTTTATTATAGAGTTCCAGCGGCGTTTACTCGACGGGCAAATGACTTCAATATCAGCCATAGTGAAATTCATAAAGACACATTGACCTATGTCTACTGTTTTTACCTCATTATTCGTCATTATTTTTCACCTCCATGGCAACTTTATAATCGCAGCTATTTGTCATGTTTTTTAATAAATCGTATATCACTGCTAACCTCCTTAGTAAACAAAGTTGATTTAATGTTATCTTATTTATTATATCAATTATGTCACTTTTCTTTGTTTGAAAACAAACAAGCATAATCGTGAAAAACTCCGACCAATTAACTTTACAACTTCACATTTGAATTGAGTAATCGGAATTAGAAGATGGCCACAAGCAGAGTTGAGGTATAACCGTTATTTTCGAGGTGATTGGACGTAAAGGATTGCTGTGAAGAAAAGTCGTGGAGAGGTTTGTGGTCAAAAGATATGTTCAGAAACAGTTATTTTTCTTTTTATTAATGACTATAGTTCCTGTCTAAGTAATTAAAGATTTTATACAATCATGAGTTTAAGTATAGCATATAATATACATAATATTTTGGCGATGTAAATGACAGTAAGAAAATGCTTACGCAAGTATAGGCAAGTTAAAACATTTTCACAAAAAAGTAGAGATTTTATTGAACCATAGTTATTGTAAAACAAAACAAACATTTCTAAGGTTACTTGCTATCAATAATATTCAGAGAAAGATAAGTCTGTGGTTTCGTAAAAACAAGTGTTTTTACTTTGACGAGCTATCTAATTGTATGTAGAACCAGAACGGAAGAGACGAGCTTACAGTACCATGTCCGTGATTCTTACAGAATAGAGAAAAGGATCTGCCGTTCTTAAAATATTGGCACATATTTCTAATAATTATACAAGTTTATGTCACATATTTCTAAGAATTCAAAGCAGTTTATGTCGTTGAGATCCAAATTTTTGTATGTTTTACGCATTCATTCGAGAACAGTCGCTTATGTATCAGTAGAAAACTTTCGCGGAAAGCACCAGAGGAACCTTAGGTTTTTGTGATATCAGCTCATTTTTTTAAATTTTGAAATGATTATGGCAACGTTCAATACAACATTATATTTAATACGTTGTCATCTAAGTGTCGTCGAGGTGACTAATTTATGCTTAAAAGAGCCGGTGAGATACCGAGAGTTCTTATAATCTGTTCTGATTTATGCATGCAGCTGTTAATTCAAATATTTGCAGAAAATACCGGTATACGGTTTCAATTTCTAAAGAGTTTCTTCGCGTTTGTTTTTCTGAAAATGATTGTGTAGTAACACTAATATATATTTTGTTTTTATATGTAGGTGTACTGTTCACCCTTGACAAAAACGCATCATGACAACACAAATCCAGTTAGGTCATCAGTTTGCCGCACGACATTATCAGCTCAATCAAAGAGATATTTTCCCAAAACCTACGAAACAACATCGCGTAGTTAAGATGGAGAATGTACGAAAGCTAACAAAATTAGAACTCCTTCAAGAAGATTACCGTTCTAGGCTTCTACATGAAAAGGAACAAAAGCTTAACGACTTATTTGATAGAAAAGTAAGAGCGAACACTATACCAAAGCAGGGAAGTGTACGAGAATTTTTCCTAAATCGTAGAATGATATCCTCATCCACTACAACTAAGACGAGACACAACCCAAGAATTCTGCCTCCAATCCCAACGAGTTCGCGATACGAAAACGTACAGCTCAGTAAAAAGGGATTACCAGAGGAAAGACGTTTACATAATATAGAACGGGCAACGTTGATCACTAAGCAAAGAACAGAAAACAACACATTCACAAAGTTTGAAGAGCCTCGTAGTGAACTAACAAAGCTTCGTCAAAAAAGACAAAGAGCTCAAAAATCTGTCCAAATTGAGACTACCCATGATCAAAGACCGAAATCAAAAGAGAAACACTCAAGTGTTCAACCGAATAACTTTAAAACAACCGAGAGGAAGTCAACGTTGCCAAGACATCGTTTAAGGCGTTTATCCAAAGAAGCGGAGCCGTATAAGAGAGGAAGAAAACTTAGCTCAAAAGTTGACACTAGTCAAGATAATTCATGTAAGCTTGAAGAGCTATGTTTGTACGAGAAAAACCAACTTTCCCAAAGTTTGGCTAAAATAAAGGAGCTTAGCCGTAGAAAGACAGTAGAGTTCCTAGAACGTTCGCTAACGGGCGCCAAGCCAGCAATTGAAATGTCGGAAACGTCGAAGAGAAGCCAAAGAGTTGAGGAGATGCACAAATTGGAGCTCGAGCTTCGGGAAACAATTTCAAGGGAGCAGAAGAAGCTATATTTACTTCAACAAAAACAAGAAGCGGTAGACAAAAATCAGGAAAGGCTGAGTACAGCTGGTACTGAGAAACCCCGGGCAAAAATACCACCAAAACAGCGTATAACTAGAGATAAATCCTCCCGTACGGGAGGAAATATTCCTATGACAAACGAAAGTGAAACTAAACGACAAGAGGAAAGAAATGCGGCGTCAAAGCCAGAAGTAAGCAACCTAAAGTCAAGTTTTGATTCTAGCTTACTTACCTGCTCAAACTGTGGCCGAAGTTTCATGAAGGAAAGGATAGTGAAACACGAGAATGCTTGCAAGAAAGCTTCGGCGAGAAAAAAGAAACCATTTGATGCAAGGAAAAAACGTGCGGAGGGAACAGAGTTGGATAAATACTTGCGCGAAAATTCTAACAATCGACCAACATCTGAGGCAATAGCTGTTACTGCTCTCCTTTGAGGAAAAAATCCGACCTATCCGACCAACCCAGGCTTGTACACGTGATCGACACGTGAAAAAAACAATGTGTATAAAAAATAAAGATTCACTTTTCAAGATATGTAAAAAATAAAGAGATTTCTTATATAGACCTGATACTTTTAATTTAAACAGCAATAAAGAAGTAATGGTTTGTGAATAAGGTACGGGATGGCAAGCCAAAAGGAAGGCTATGGTCGCAAACTAAATTTCGGGGTATACTGTCTTAGCTATAGCTAGTGTTGTTTACGAGGTAAATATAAGAATGCTAAGGTCTGTTATTGGCTAAAAATGTCATCATAAAACGTATCATTTATCTAAAAGATTTTATGGCTCTTTATTGGCTAATAGCCATGTGTGTTCTCGTCATGATCAACGCGAGCGACATCATAACGTGGTACACGACTTTTGACTTCCACGTTATGAAGTCACAACGAGGAAAAAGAGAAAGTCGTATCTCACATGACGTTGCTTTTCTCCTCGGCTCTAGTATTAAAACGTAGCAGAGTTCGTAGCAGAGTTCCTCTTGCGACGTATTTAGAGATTAAATTCCTACGAATTATGTAACAATTAAATAGCTTAAAGCATTTCAGATATTTTTATCTTTAATGATTTTTTACCACTAAGCCACAATAATTTATTCAGATTTTTGGGCATACAAAAAGTCTGTAATAAAGCTTATGTATGGTATGATCTAAATTCGACTACAAAATAATTTAAAAATATTGATTAGATTTCCTTTTTACAAACAATTTTAAAAATTTCAAAAACAGGGCTACTTTCTTATAACATATTGTACAACCCTAGCTCGCAGTTTCGCATTTTGTATTATGGTGATCAGTTTGATACAAATCTTGTCCACAACTAAGTTAATTTTGTTGTTTTGACTATGCAATATCCTCATGTATCAAATGTATGTGGTGCATTTGCATTTGGATAACGAACATACTTAGTCAGACCTTAAGTTGCTGCCTGGATACTTGACTTAACATTCCCATCTGCATATACGGCTTTAAACCAAGGTTGAAGGCCATATTGAAACCATTTTGATCACTGGTGATATGACCATAATTGATTCTCCCCAGATTCTTGGCATTGTTCCATTATGACAGTTTCATCATTTTTTGTCATACAAAATTCACTTTGTGCTAATTTAAAATATCGATCATGGTATGACCATTCCTGGAAGACCCAAAAACAATATTAATATTATCTACAATTGTTTAAGCAAAAAGGATCAAGCTGTGTAAATTGAAGAAAACTATTTTCATATATACCTGGATGACATTTTCGGCATCACAATGTTTCATTACAATATTTGCCTTTGACTCAGCTCTTTCCACAGACAAACACAATCCTTTGTGCTGTATTTTGCCATCTGTAAGTTCAAAAAACTACAAGGAAGAAACAAAATTGCCTAAAACTAAACTACCTTACTCCCGAATATATGTTTCAGAAAGGGAAAGAAAGACCACTACAAGCAAAGGGGAATTGGGTAATTAACCTTATCAGGGTCTGAATTTGGCAGTATCCTGGTATCCACAGAATACTAAAATTTCATTTTGGATACCAAGACCTGTTTTGCTAGTATCCAAATAGGATACCACAACATTTTAAAAATCAGGATAGTGGAGAAGACTTTAGTTGGTCTCCCAAAGACTTTGTAAGTTCATTGATTGGCCATCCAAGCAACCAAGTTCAGTGTAACTATGGCCCCCTTTACAATATGAAGCTACATCTGGTGCTCCAATTTGTAGGTGTTTACAAATGGATAGGTTGGATATTAAAAATAGTGGTAACTAGTATACAGTTAAGCAGTTGGATTCTTATAGCAGATACCAAAATGTTGAACCTTGGTGTCCAATGGGATACAGACAAAAAAATTAAATTTCAGACCCTGTAGTAAGTAAGGCTTAAGTAAGTAAGTAAGACCCTGTAGTAAGTAAGTAAGGCTTACTTCTACCTAAAAAGCATCATTTATTACTTGGTGTATGCCTTATGATCCTTACTTGTCAAAAAGGAAGGTGTGATATCTGATACTTGTCAAGTGTACAGAATAGATAATCAACCAGAAGTCCAACTCCCTGTTGGTCTCTTTGAAGTTCATGTCTCTTTGAAGTTGTCACTTTTTTGCCATCATAATGCCATCTGTACACCCCATCTTGGTCAGTTCCCCTGGCGCTTTTGGTCTTTATGCAGTATTTTTTCGTACCGGCACACTGCACTTGCACTGTGTTTAAAACATATATTGAAAAGCAAAATGAAAGACAAATGTGCCATGGCCATCGGATTTCAAGGTGATCTTAATACAATACGATAAAATTTCCGTACGTTTGTTTGTTCTTTGAACCAGCAAATAAATTGCAGGTAGGAAAAAGTGCTGAGGGAACTGGTCAGTATGGCATAGGCAATTCTGACTTGTGCAGTACAAAAAAAGAGGCATGTTTTTCAATGAGTTGGACTTCTGGTTGATTATCTATTCTCTGCCAGGGATAAGACTGTCTACTAAGAAAGAATAACAGAGCCTAATGCCAATAAATGTTGGCTATTTCTGGGATCTGATTGCATACATTGTCATGTACAAATATTATTCAATATCCGTACCTGATTTCGTCCTTGACCATGGCATTTAAAAAGTACAACATTACTTTCTACATTTTGTTCTGCAGAATCAAGGCAATAGCTGCCCTGTTTGATTTCACTATTAAGGAAAAAATACAACATGTTTTCTCATCATAGTTACCTTATAAAGAATTAATGCTTTAATTAATTCACTCACAATTTCATGGGGTTTCTCTCTGTATTATATATCAAAAATGTTAGGGTGAGTAACCAAATAAACCTTTTAAAATCTAAACTGCATCTGCAAACGCACAAGCTATTCAAATTTTAAGTATACAATATATATTTCAGCTACCGGAAATCTCTTTAACCCAAGTGCCAACCTTAAACAGCCTTAACAGATTTGTCTTGCTACTACCAGATATCTTACCTGTCAAGGGTAAAGCCCTTGCTGGCAATGTGTTATAAAGTAAATTACTGCCACCAAATAAGAAATAAAGTGAAGGGCAACTTAGCTTTGCAACATACCCCCCTATATTTTATGCAGTTTATTGGCCAGAATGATGGTGGACTAGCCAGGTCTGCCTCTCCATTGCTTGTTTGGTTAATTCACATGCATTTTACAAGCCAGAGTAATGGCCAACATGTGTAATGTGACCTTCTGTTCATATCTTATTCTGTGCTACTAGTAAGACTACCTACCCACGAAAATGTCTTGCATTGGATTGTTGATTATCCACCCTGTTCATTGCATTAGGTTCTTGGTCATTTGTAGCTTTTTTAGAAAGAGACACAATCCTGTTTTGCTCATGTTGTTTAGCAATCTTGGTAAGTTTTTGTTCAACATCCTGCAAGCGTGCTTGAACATCTCCCATGGATTTTACAAACCTTGTCATAGATTCCTTCAAACTAAATATTTCATAGTATAAAAATAACTTAACCTAACAAAAACTTTGTGGATTTTGTAACAGGGAATAAGTGATGGCTGTGTTCTAGGTTGCGAGGGAAACATCTTATTTTCAATGAATAGTTATGGACATTTACCTTGAGTCGTCATATTCCTAAATGGAAAACATATCACATATAAGTAACATATACAAACAAATTTATTATCTGTGTAAGTAAATAAATAAAAAACAAAACTACTTGAGCGAAACAATGTAGTTCATGCTCATAGCTTGAACATTCCAAATATTATACATGTGATTATGAAATACATACATACATACATTATTACATAAACTTCAAAATTAGGTGGTACTAGATTAGTAAGGGAGAATATAGTATTTGCTAGGCTGGTAAGCTGTTCATTTTTTCCGCTGACTATTATTATCTATTCTAATAGTAATTCTACACGTACCTTAGCGCCACTTGGAGGTGGTATCTTAAAAAGAACGAAAAACAAAATAGCAACACATATAATAAGCAAAATAAGAGCACGACGCTCTGACATATTAATTGCACACGACGAAACTGTTATTCGACACTTTGCCAAACTTCCAGATGCCCTGTTTACACGTCTCCTAACTGGACAAAGTTCCAACAGCCTTCCACTCAGATGGTCTTATCGGTAATGTGTGTACGTGTCGTAGAAATTCAGGGATAATTTGGGTAATTTATGAATATTTAGGGTTATTTTGGAGTAAAGTACAAATTTTAACAATGTTGCAATGGTTGGGGAGTACACTTGATATTTGGTATATAATTTGCAGCTGTTATAATTTATAGAACTTCCATAATATGCAGTTAAGAAGGGGCGAGCGATTGCTGCAAAAATGTAGTACTAGTAATTTATAATACAATATTAATATAACAGGACCCTTCATATACGACAATCAGTCGTATATGAAGAGGGCAGGGACTTTTAAAATCGAAAGTGACCCTAAACTAAAGAACAAATGCGGAAAATCAGCTGTAATCCAATATTTCTTAAACTAAACACATGTATATACGTTAGTTTCCTGTGTATTTAATAATTAAAATAGTTTTAAATTTAGGCGTGTTTTGAGTTCTAGAAATCTTTCGCTGTAATTGCAACACACACTGATTTAGAACTTCACAAATACAAGGCCAACCTTTTTGATAGTACCCCTTTTGATGGAAGCTAGTGTAAATGTATTATTATTATTATTATTATTATTATTATCATTATTATTATCATTATTATAATAATCATTATATTATTATTATCGCTCATTATTGTTATCGTTATCATTATCATTGTTATCAT
>JAOBAZ010294381.1:0-14169 GCA_026546875.1 Pteroeides caledonicum
TATATTAATGGGCATCAAATAAATTTAAAATAAACTGTGGTATTAATCACTGTTTAGGATACACTGGGCAGGAACTGAAACAGCTACAATCTGGCGCGGTTATGCTGATGGCGCCGTCGAGTCCGGCCACAGAGCATCACGGGAAATCCTGGCAAGGTTACACAACGATGGATAGAGAAATTTACTTTTGGACTCTTCGTATCAGAGGCAAAAAGTGTGCTTTTTCCAAGGACGTAAAACATAGATTGAAAGGATAGTGAGATTCAATGCTGATAAAATTCAAGCTTTGAGACGTTGCTGTGCGAGATTTGACCGGTGGCTGATATATCTACTCTCTGATGTCGAGTGAAACGAGAAGTAAATTAACGCTGAGGAATTAGGACGTTTTAACTTCGTTGGTGCAGACGTTCAATAGCGTGATGTTAAGACGTATAATTTTTGCGCGTGTAATTATTTACATTACGCCAAAAAATAAACTGAAATTATATCAAATTTGACGTTGCGATTTACGAATTTATTCCTCGTATATAATAATACGTCATCACAGAGGAGTTATGCATGAGCCGTCGGTCAAACGGTCCATTTCGCTCAGAAATATGATATTTGTTGATTTATTTCTCGTAAATAAATCACGTTAAAGTAAAAAGGATTACAAATTTATTATTACAACACTAAAAAGAAACAAATAAAGCTTAGTTATTTCTTGAGTACAGTTCTGCTTAACACCTTATAAATTACAAGCTTAGCTACCTCCTGCGCAGGCCTTTCGGTCCGGGCGGGAGAAATTCGCGGGCGTGAACAAGCGTAGAATAAGTAAAAAATCTCAGTTTTTAAAATTTTGGTCTTACGGGTAGATTACATGGAGCCTTTTCAAATTCGCCCTGCTAACCGGGGTGAAATTTAACACTATTTTAGACAATCCGAAAATGTTTTGGCTGAAGCGAGATTTGAACTCATGTTAGAAATCATGAAATATTTCTCTTTCATGTTATTCTCTGAGGATGATTCTGTAATAGAATTGAAACACTGTATATCCTCTCAATGATCAGCGTTTAAGTCGTCACGAAAATATTTCGTGCACTTAAATTGGATAAAAAATTCACCACCAATCCCCGTGGCTGAATAGCTCAAGGGGTAGAGCGAAGGACCCGCATCCCGAAGGTGTGAGTTCAAATCTCGCTTCAGCCAATACGTTTTTCGTATTGTCTAAAAGAGTGTTAGAAATCATGAAATATTTCTCTTTCAAGGTTATGTAAAGCAGACCAACTGTGGATATTTTTCCTGTACTTCTTTCCTGTAAAATCTGTATTTTATTTTGAGAATGGATGGCAACATTGTCACTGTTATTAAGTCAAAATGTTTGAAGACAAGCAGAGCCAGGCTGAAACAAAAATATCAAGCATGCAACGTAATGGCAAAATGCACTCTGCCACATGACAAATTAGTGAAAAGAACACCAATATAAAATACAAATTACCTCGAAACTTAACTCAAGGGTTGAAAGGCTTGAAAAATAGCAAATAAAAGCAACTCTAAAGCCTAACAGCATGAAACAAAAGCAAGTATGGAGCTCGATTAGATTACAATGCGCCCCTACAGTCCTAAACAGTAACTCTGGTCAGTGCGCATGCGTTCGATCAGACGGCATTGCGACCCTAAAAATGAAGAAGGCCCTTGTGCACAAATTGGACTGCTGCTTCGCTCGCTCGCTTTACGTTCGCTCGCTCCGCGGCAATAATATGTAACATAAATATTCGTACGCGGTATCATGAAATTATCCAAGATAAAAGTAAGTTTCATAGTGTACGAGGTTTCATGAAATAGTAAAATGTAAGCTGACAAGTAAGGTTCTTTAAGAACGAGGTATACTGATATAATAATATGTCAGATGAAAAGTAAGATTCGTGCGAGATATCAGATACCATGTATAATAACATTTAACATGATAATTAAATTAATTTTAATAATTAACTATTTTTAAAATTATTTATAGTACTAAAAAGTATCATGATAAAATAATATGATGTAGTAATATGTTAAATGACAAGTAAGGGTCTTTACGAACGATGTATACTGCTGATATAGCCTAAATTAATAATAGTGCGACGCATGTAAAATAAGATTTGTACGAGGTATCTGATGATACAATAATATGCAAGATATAAATTAAGATTCGTGCTCATGGTATAATAATATTTAACATGAGAACTAAAAAGTATGATAGCTACCTACGATGTTTCATGATATATTATGGTATGGTAATATTTAAAATGCCAAGTAAGGGTTTTAAAAATGACGTATAGTGATATAATAATAATAGGACATATGAAGAATAAGATTCGTACATGGTTTCTGATGGTACAATAATATGTAAGACAGAAATTAAGATTCATACGAGGTTAGTTAAGTATAGGTGACAGGTGTAAGGCTCTTTGATGATATGATGCAACAGTATACCTTGCCCTTTCGCGATCCGTACGAAACGTACCGATGGTGAAAGTGTAGGAAAGTGCGTGCGTGCGTGCGCCCGCGCCTGCGCTCGCGCGCGCGCGTGTGTGCGTGTACAAGTAAACTCCGCTAATGAATACGGACGGTAAAACCAATCTTACTATCCGTAACATTTCGTAATATTGGAGATGTATGGATTAACCATGCTAAAGCAATAAAAGTGGATTGTGGTGGAGAAATGCCAAAGGGCTAATATTATGAAAAGAAAATCGTTCAAAGGGTATGTAAAAAGCTTATTATTAGGTAGAAGTTGTACTCGGGCAACATCGTCATGTATCCAATGTATCCAAAGGAACAAGGTGCTCTCCACTATAGACATTATACTGGAAATTGAGAGTATTTGCTTAACGGTAGCTGGGAATCGAAACCACAACCATCCGTTAAGAGACCAACGCTATAACTACACGGGTAAGGATAGCAAAAGCCGACAAAATGGGTATTTTTATACTAACTTTCAAGGCATGCAGTCTCTTCAACACAGCAACGAACCCATTACACAGTTCGATTTTTTTATTTGTATTAGGTAAAATACAAATAAATTCCGTCGATCTTCTCCCGCGTTAAACAAATAGCTCAGTTGTCAGAGCGTCGTGCTAGTAAACGGAAGTTCTTGGGCTCGATTCCTAGCCACGATGAAACAAAATTTCGCTTTTTCCAGCATGATTTAAATCTCTTGTAGAGCAACTTAGTGGTATGTTTGAAATTCGGTAACCACTGATAGCGTCCCACAATATTTTCGTGGAAAAAAAGATATGGTAATAAATAGGAATCTCATCAAGTAAGAGGTCATGGAGACCCAAGTTGTGTCCAGGTGCAGTCGTTTATTGCTTAGGGACCGGTTGTCACCTGCCTTAAGATGGCAATCCTGGGATAGCGCCGACAGGGCCGAAATCTCAGTAAGTGCGTACGCACATGGTGCATGGTGGGAAAGATGGTCCGAAATTTTTGAATGACTTTTACCTTTTGTTCATTCTTCTTAGATTAAATTTGAGATCTACCTGGAAACAAAATTTTTGTGACCACCTCTCTACCATCGAATTCCTCTTCCAAATTACTATAAAATATCAACATTATTAGAGTTATTAGATATTATAATAATTTTCACTATAACCGTTACATTATTTTCATCCAAATTCTCCCTTCTTAGTTTATTAGTTGAATTAGCGATTTCTTATAGTATGTGACTTCACCATTTTTGAGATGCCTTTACAGACATTGCATTTTCATCTCGCTTTTTTTACCCCTAACCCCTGGTGTTATCGGATGGCACGAGCGGTAATGCGTTGTCCCCGACCTGAGGTTATATCTGGTTGACTTCAGTTACCAATTGGATGGGTGACCACCTGAGTTTATCTGGTTTTGTTCCACACTGCAGTCTCATATCCACATGATCGTACTTCAGATGTGCTCCGTTTCCTCAAAATTGGATTGCTGTAATGCATTTCACAAAAACCTGACCACCTGGTGTTTGGCACCTGAGAAAACGTGACGTTTGGCCGACAGTTAGGTGAAACGCAAGGGCAGATGAAAATCGCCTGTGTAATTCTGATTTCGCTAAAAGTAACTTTTACCATTAAACGATTATGGACTCTAATGTTTCGCTGGCAATTAACTTTTTCTTTGCCAACTTATAGTTTTGAAACCGCGGTACCCTAATCAACCGATGTTTTTGTAACGCCGTGAAATTGACGTGAAGAGGGATGGATTATCGAGTTTGTTCTGTACAACGCAAATGGCGTGTTTAACTTGAAGGTAAACGGATGGATCATGAACAAAATTATTTTAAGCTGGAAAGAGTTTACTAAGCCTTATTTAGTATTATCTGAAAGGCAAACGTTCAAGGCCGCTGCATATGCAATCCAGGGAAACAAGAAAATCGAGGCTACGGATTTCTCGTGTGATCGCGATGAGGTACAAAGAGAACATCAAATTTCCATGGGAAGTCTTTTCTTAACAAATAAATTTCACAGTATGCACAATTTCACAAATGACGTCACATCGAGTAGTTTACAAATATTTCCGATTTGCTTTTATCAGTAAAAGCTTGAACTTTCTCTCTTATTAACCAGAAAAATCTCAAAATAATATGTAATAGATAGTTTTCTCAATGAATATTTTACGAATATGAAGAGAAAAGTCTCGCGTTTTACGCTTCAGTATTAAAACGCCAGGTTTGCTTAGTTTAATCCCATGCAAATCTACAAAGTGCGTAATAATATTTATCATTCCCTATATGGTATTCTCAGTTTTCATCAGTTAATTTACCTGCAGATAACTGCGTGCGGATAATAGTCGCACCTTGCGCATTTGCTAAAAACGCTGTCCTAGCTGCTGATAATACTCTGAGCATGCACATTGCCATCAATCATTGTAAACAATGCCGACACGCTTCGCTAAGTTGAGTGAAGCTGAGTCGTCTGTTTTACTAAAAGATAAACATATAATATTGATAAAAAGCGCATAATAAAACAGTTATTGAACTCGGTTGTCGCAAAATATTGTGATTTGTCAGTGGCGAGCAGATCAATTATTTGCCGATGCCGAAGGCTTATTAGAGCTGTCAAAAAACCCAAATATAAACTCTATTACATGTGTCCTTAATGGCAAGGTACAAACGGAGCAAGGTGCACCATGCAGGGTACCATCCCAAACATAATTAACTACAAAACAATAGGGGGAAAAGTGTTTACAAATAATGTAGAATGATAATAAATTCATTATTGTCGATGGCAAGCACAGTCATGGGTGATAGACCAAGTGCAAGCCATTTCCACGTCGTATGTTGAGTGAAGAAAATGTGTATATCGCAGTTTAAGACTACGTTTGAAGGAATTGATAGAGTGGATAAAATCCATAGCAGTTTCTTTAGAAATTATGTTCCAGATTTTTACTATCCGGTTATAAGATGACTGAAATGTTGTGGTGTTGCAGCGTTAATTCTGAAAAAGGTATTTTGAAGATCGACTTAACCTGGTACGACTGTGACTGACAAAGGAATCATGATGTTAACGTTTACCAAACCAAATAAAGCTTTGTACATGAACACCAGATCTTTGACTTCTCGGTCCAGTGTCAAAGGAAAGAGGTCAAGGGTCAACAACCATTCGTTATAATTGGTCTCTCCGTCCATCAGTATCCACTTGGTGGCTCGTCGTACCATTTCAACTCGTCTTGACAGTTTGATGTTGTTAACTGGTGACTACACTTCCGTAGCATATGAGCGAGCGAAAGATACATCGCCCGTCTTGTTTTTCTGTCTGTCAGACTGGTGCACGTTCTTCTCAACACAGCAAGGACCTTATTTGCCTTCGCAATGAAATGGGTTTCCTAGGAGAGTGTAGCAGAGTAGCAGAAGTAGACACACCAGGATCTTTTCCGCCTATAACTCTAGTCAGCGAAGATTGTTTTCTTTGCTCCAGTTGTCTACATTTATTAAAAATTGCTGAAGTGATCGACAATCTCATCAGAGATTGATTTGCTCGCCACTGACAAATCACAATATTTTGCTCAACCTTGTCCAACAATCGATTATTATTATCACTACGTAATTTGTAGAATTGGTCCAGAAATCACCAGGCAATTATCCAATTGAACAACATTGGATTTACACACCTGTTCAACCAGTAACAGATAATATTGAAGTAATATTGCCATCAACCAAATGATTTTAGACGATATGTTTGACCGACATCCTCACTCACCGGTAGTTACGCCTCAATCGTTTCCACTTTTTTTATTTTTATTTCCTTGATGCACATTTTCTTTTGAAATATTTGTTTAGGTTATGTGCGATATTGTAAACTAATGTAAACCGTTGTAAATGTTCTCATTGGGTATAAAAATATAAAATTTAGTCTGGAGTCTTTGGACTAAAACGTTCATCTTCGTAATTTTTTTCTCCTCACAAAATAATTTGTTAATCTATGTTATCCGTGAGTTAAGATGGATACTATATTGATAGCTGGCTAATGAGGTCAATCAATGTTGCGCTTATAAAGTAACATTTGTGAAAACCGCTTAGATTATTTCGTCCTTATTGGGTTTTGATATTAAATTCGATGAATTTTTATTTGACGTTTTTGTCGTGATATTACAGTGTACTTCGTTCTCTTTATATGGTCTTTTTTTGTCTCCCGTTTGTCGCATAACGTATACATGTTCAATGTCCCTACAACAAACAACTATACTATTATAATAATTTTCAACCGAGAATTGGCCTTTCACCCGGATAAATAATTATATTAATTAAATGAGTAAAAAGGCTCGCGTTGCTTAACAACTACGAAATTTTTAATGAAAGCGTGGTTAAACAACAATACTTATTTATACAACAATCTTATTAAAACAAGCACTTTCATTGGATTTGAGCCGTGTGTTATTAAAGTATACATGCACAGATGGCGTCATCAAGATTTTTCTTGTTGTTTTTCGTACTTTTTTGATGTATAAAACAAATAGATTAGATTTTCTTGTGCGTGTGTACTGTAATAGATCACAGATGATGTCACAGTGTGAAGAGAAAAAAAGTCACGGCACTCGACTTCGTCTCGTGTCGTACTTTTTAGTTCTTTACACGCTATGACATCATCTGTGATCTATTACACAGTACACACGCACGGCAAAATCCAATCTATTTGTTAAATAACGCACTTTCCAGCTGCGCCAGTTCTTGCGTAATATGTTTGACACCCGCAAAGCTAGATTTAACACAAATCTGCTAAGTACCAGACAGTTTTACTTGCCAATAGAAATGATACTGTGTAGAGTTGTCAAAAAGTTTAGATGCGGGGTAGGCAGTATTAATACACGATTAAACAGCAAAAAGTGGGTGAACTGCCAAATATATAACACGTTTGCTGACATTTCGAGGAACTGGTCGACATCGGAGCTAAGTCGAGGAGTGCTTTCGCTGGAAACGTCAGCAAAATTTTCCATACATTCGGCAGTTTACCACCTCAGTGGTTAGTACACTATGATCTTGTTAATAGACTCTTTCTTATACAAGCTAGTCTTATTCTGGTAAGCTAACTTTACCTGTAAACGGATAGACGCCATGCAGCAATTGAGATTTGACAATTTTCCAGTAAAATTCAGCATGTTTTTTTCTATTAAATATGATAATTATTATTTTTCTATTATTATCTGTCAATACGAATATGCCAAGAACGTTTTATTTTCGTAACCGTCTCATATTTTTTCATACTGATCTCTTTTACTTCCTCCTTCGGCTTGTTCTTTCACAGATACACAACAAGCTTTTGCTTTTTTTCCTGAAAAGATACATCCATCCTGAAAAGCAAGTAAAATTTTCTATTTTAAGCATGAATTTAAATCTTGTACTCATTAAAACCTTTAACCGCCAAAGTCAGAAGTAATAAAGTACAAAGCGAAGAAAGGCAACTCGAAAACTGAAAACAGGAGTTAATTAAGGACATAGGCAATGAGTTTTAAGTTTATCTAATCTGAACGAGCTGCAAAAGAAGTATGTAACATCACTTCTGTCAATGTTATTTCATATCTTGTTTTCTTAGCGAGATATTTAAGGGTGATACTCAGTCCGTTCAGGGCATGCGCTGGGTTTGCCTACATGCTTTGTTTTGATATACTACACTATAATTAACTTAATATAAAGTATTTAACCGCATTAATTAACAACAACCAACCAACAACAACCAACTGCCATTACCGCTAAGCGAGAAATAAGCGCAAGCGTAAAATATTTTGGCAAACAAACCTAATTTGTCGCCTATAAACGAAAAAGCGAGGTAAAATATTTTCTCAACCAAGCCTAATTTTTACCGACAAAGTTAACAGTGGTGTTAATAAATAAATAAAATAAATAAGTAGATATGGAGATGCTTGGTATACATTTGTGCAGCTAATGCTACGACGTTGTAAGATAGTACGAAACTCGTATTTCTGCTGGCTCTGCCGAAGCACACGGAATTGCCAAAGATTTTAAATTATTGCAGTAACTATGGTGAAAGCCTACCTAAAAACATTCACACCGATCAACTTGAAAGGAGCGGCAAAGCTCAATTAAGAAGAAACGCCTTTTCTCCATTCGAATACGCACATCAGCATTACTGTGATTACGTGAGGCTGGCTTATATTAAAAAATTGGCTGCTTTTGTGCGCTCAGCTCTCTTGTTAAACAACCTCGTATAGCGTGTTTAACAATTGAACAGATATTTTTAGGAGACGCGACTCCAATTCTTCGCCATAACAAAGTAAGTACTGCTATTATGTCGTATATTATCATGGGTAATGTACTTCATGTAATATTCCAATAACGGATTGTTTTTGGACAACCTTTCGTAAACAAACTGGCGGACATGCGCTGAACCGACTGGACGTCACCTTTAAGTTTAAAAAATTGTCTTGTCCGCCTTCTTGAATTTTGGCCTCATTTACTGGCGTCATTGGCTGGGCAAACGAACTGAAACCTCGTGAAAATCATTTTAGCTGTTCTATTTTAGCATATACTGATGTAGTGGTAATGCTATCATATTTAACTTCCGCAATACTCCGTTGTTCCAAGATGAAATTTTTGACTTACCCTGCTAATGACGTAACATGCATGCCGTGAATATTCAAGATGGAGGCATGGGATCATCTTGAAGTGAGAATACCTTGATGCGAGCAAGATGCGTGGAAGCTATAAAAAGCTATTCTTTTTATTCCTCATAAATTTAAGAGTTCTTTCAATTGAGGCAACCATTTAGCCTGTTGCCAAAATTAATCTTTAACAAAACAGTTTCCCAACAGTTCTTTCTTTAACAAATTAAATTGTATATTGTCCTATGATATTGTGCCATCTATTTTAGGTTTGTTCTCTATTTTTCTATAATTACTAAAGTACATGGTTAAGAAACGCGATTGCAAACTCATTATCTGTAGTTTAATGTTTATGCAAGTTTGTGGTCCCTGCTGACAGTGTTTAATCTTACGACAAAAGGCACGTAATGAGGAAGGACCGGCCAAACTTGCATATATAACAATTAGTCGCCGAAGGCGAGGTGATTACAAGCTCACGCCTCGGTGACTATGAGCTTGTAATCACTGAGCCTGAGGCGATTGTTTTAGTATAAATTTTCAGGTGAAAAAATTAAATTACAATTAGTATTAAGTATTAAGCCGTCGACTGTACGTTTGTTCGACTTTACATTCTTGTTTACATCAGGGATTACATGGCAAAACTTGATTTTTTGCAAACGACAAAGTCATGTTCGTAGAATAAAACGACCTTACAGGTGAAAATCTTTATCTTAAAGCTCCTTAATACGGTCCTCTTCATGATTTTTGTCTTGGTTTGTGCTTGATTACACGCTATCCTGCTTAAAAAACCTCGCCATCTTGAAAATGTTATGGTCACCTGGCAACAGGTGACTACTGCCTCAGAGTCGGCCTGTGTCAACCAATCAAGTCGCGAGAAATGTTATACTCACCTGAAAATCTATACTAAACCTGGATATGACAAGTTTAATCTTAGTTACTGTAGTTCATGGCCTCATCAAAGAAACCTTGTAGTACCTTGATAAGACCAGGCAGCTTTGACCAAAATTCATAATTAGGGATCATTTCTTTTCCTTGAGCTTGTCTTTTATACTTTAAAAATGCAATTCCAATCCCAAAGTAGAGCACTAAGAGCGTAAAAAATCTAAAAATGTAGCAAAACATTTTTTAGACGTTGGATTATATTTATTAACAAAATAATGGTTTCAAGCACAAAATACACGCCCAAGACAGGTTCATCGCACCAAAATTACCTTACGACAACGTTATCACTTGAACAAAACCGTGCATCGCAATCAACGCTTCTACTTGAGCACACACCGTGCATCGCAATGTAAATTTTCGGTTTGCTAGTGTCCAGCTTCTTATGTACCACTAATTTTATGATTGTAAGCGTTTGTAAGTGATTGTAAATCAAGCTGATATATGTCAGAATATTATTTCTGACCCCCAAAAAATCATTCAGCTTTGAATGATTTTACACACACATACATTTCACACACACCCATGCACAAAAACACATCCACACACATTCCAACCAGATACACGGAGTAATACATATTTACCCCCCGTACAATCACATTTAAAATATTTATTATTTGGCTTTTGGAATGTACTACGAGGGGAATAGTGGACTGTTGCTAAAGTTGATCAATTTGATTTGCTATGGCACAACTCGCATCACTATATATAGATAATACTATAAAAATAGCTGATGGCGCAAACACATACAGTGAAAATTATAATGCGAATAGATAATTACAAATATTTTTTGTTTCACTAGAACAACAATATTATTGACTAAAAAGATCATAGAAAACTTACATTATAACCATAATGGTTCCTGTACTTACACCACTGCTGCCATTATTATTATTATTATTAAGAGCGTATTCTGTGTAAAGAGTCATCGACTATAAAAGAAAACTAACGATACAATTAGTATTGAAAATAGAAACTATAGGCAAGTGTGGTGAGAGATGTTTATACAATCATTCATGCATTGATGGAGAGTTTAAAACAATTAGAGTTTAAACAATTAGAGGCTGTCTGACACGATGATTGGTAACCGATGGCACAAAACTCTATAGTTAACAGATCACCGCTCCCAAAAGCGATGTTTAAAAGCAGAAAAAACCACATGCCGAGTGCTAAGTATAGGTAATAACATGGATTCGAGTACAATTTGGAAAAAACTTGCACGAGTGAGTTTTTCAAAGACTATCAAAATTGTGCACGAGTCCGAAGGACGAGTGCAATTTGAAGTCTTTGAAAAACTCACGAGTTATTACCTATACTTACGCATAAAAAAATAATAGGCATAAAAATAATATATATATAAAATATAATAACATAAAAATAATATATAAAAATAAGAGATACGTGCTATATAATTATATGACAATTTATTCAATTAACAAAATTCATGCGCAAAACAACATGTTTTTGAGTTGTGTCAGAATAGAAATGTTTATTACGTTTTTACCATAACATATTTAATTTGCATAAAGACTTCCTCTTTTTGGCACTGGAATTTCCTATAAATTGCACTGCTCTAAACCAATCATAATTGAGATTTTTTTATGTATATTATTAATACTAGTAACAGGATAGTTACAGAATTGGCAAATGGTTTAAGAGCTCTCAGAATTCGATACTGGGTATGGCCTGGAATTGCAAGGAAGTTAAAGTTGGGCCAGGAAAACAAATACTAACCCAATCTCTTCCCAGAGCTTACGCTCGCCATAACAAGGGGATAACATGATGATGAGGAATAGATGCTTATTGGCTGGCATTGAGCAACGGCCATTGGCAAGAAGTTTCAACATTCTCTTGTTTCTAAAGTGTGTTGCCTTCACTGCTTTAGTCACATATGTGGAAAATCAAAACACTGGAGGTCAACTTCCAAAACGTTTTATGTGATAAAAACTTTAAGAGATACGCATCATGGCCTTTTTCAAAAGAGAATCAACACAAATCTCACTAAATTTAACTAACCTTTTACTGGACATCTTTCTTAACGCTGGTTTGGAATGGCATTTTGTGCAAGTTTTACCGGTTATTAGCCAAATAGAATTTGAAGAATTAGAAGACAATTGTGTGTCTCGAATGCGCGAGTACGATTTTAATTAGGTCAACAGCTTCAGATTAAGATTAAGGTATTTGGGCACGAGGAGGCAGCTAGAAAATTTGTTGCCATTGCGGTAATTTACAAAACCACGCAATCATTTTCACGCGCGGTGGCGGGACCTTTAAATTTTAAAAACGAAAACATATGCAGAAAATTTTTTGCTGTCTTGTTTCTTTGTCTTGTTTTGAACTTTATGCATTTCGAAATAAAAATAACCTATATTGTGCCGTGTGCGGCCAATACTGCCAACAAAAGTGCAGTGAGAAATTTTGTAGTGGGAAAGCACACGAAACTGTTCGTATGAATCCCGTCATATAAGGGCAAGGTATAATAATTTCAGCATACTGAAATCCGGCCAGCTGATTGGAAACATACAACATCTCGCTGATGTTGCTTGCTTACCAGCGCGTTTTCTGGAAAAGCAATTTATCACTCTGACCTAAACACGCGGAATGTTGCGAGAGTTTAGTCTGGTATTTCTTAAATTCATGATCGTTTTAAGTGATAATTTCTGCGGGAAATTTTTCTGTTGGATACTCTCATCCAAAATAGAAATTGGCCAATCAGAGCTTGCGTACTATACTGTACATGTTATTTTATAATAATTAAAAAGTTATAACCAGAAAATTTAACAAAAGATAAACGTGGTAGTTCTAATAGATGTGCTATCCTTTCGTTCAAGTTTACCGGGCTTTAAAAGGCAATGTTTGAAATCCTACCAAGGATTTCAATCTGAAGGGCAATTTTTATGTCAACATAATACTTATTGAAAGCAACAAACGATGGTAATACAAAATTTAGTAAATTTTTTTGGACATTTTGTTTAAATTTTGAGCTCTCTCGACGTGCTTACTATATCCCTCTTCTGGGCTTAGATTGTCAACAACTGCGACGGCATGTGAAATGTTTCTTCAACTTGTATGAGCGTGAAATTAGCTGGGAGAACACACTACCAGAACTGACACCCAAAGCTCTAAGGAACATCTTACGTAGTTTTTTTTGTTTTATATATACTAAAGATTAGTAAAGGGTCCTTTCAGCATGCGCGTCCCAACAACTTGCTCATTTCATCGGTCCACTTCTTCGTACTGATGTACTCATCACTTGCACAGCTTTGCAAATGGCTGAAACTATTTGGAAATTGTCCTCTGCCGATTCGTAGTTATCAGTTCACGTACAAGTTTGTTTTACTCCTTTTAAGCACGCTAGTTGCCCCAGAATTCAAAAGTAAACACAACAACTCCGAAAAGGCAGAACCACAAATCCAAATCAACGTATCTTGGTTGCCATGCTTTGAACTAAATTCCTCGGCCTCGGACATTTCTGGCAACAGAAGGAGTTGATGTGCTAGTAAAAAACTTAACATCATTTAAATGGTTTGATAATTGCTCAGAGAATTTTAGATCTAAAACAAACTTTCTCCATGTACTTGTGATTCAAAATTCCAATTCCACCAAAAAGCTACTAGATGATGACAGGAAACCGGATACGAAGATCCTTGCATAATTATAACTAGATCATCCAACGGCCTTGAACGTAAGCTCTCGGAACGAGATTGAAACTCGCCGAAAATTTCACTTTTACTCAAATCAAGTCTATTCTTGATTAAGGTATGGAAACATTGTTTTTCCCTTCCAAATCTCTAACAAAGAAGTAAGATATCTTTTATAAAATTTTAGTATTTACTATTTTAAGATATTTCTAACGTTTTTTTGGCCAATCCTTCAAACGTATTAAATATGTCCCTATATGTCAAACGAAATGAACATGAAATTTTACCAAAACGTACCATAGCGTTAATAATATTTTAATCCTTTAAAACTAATATAAATTATTTTTAAAAGTTGTTTTACCATGAAGACTGAAACACGAAACAACATTCACTGAATGACTTACGTAATGCAAATCTGGGTTTTCTGTCACTTCGGAAACTTTTCCTTTTTCTCCATCTCTATATACCATTGTGACATTTGCAATCCTGTTAAATATATAATATATGTATATACATATATACA
>JAOBAZ010294492.1:0-14167 GCA_026546875.1 Pteroeides caledonicum
TAAATACTTACGATAGCATAGCCAACAATAAAGTGGTCAGGGACTTCAAACCCTATATCTGAAAAGAAAATCAAAGTCAGTAAAAACAAAATTAGCGTTTACAGAATATACAACAGAATAAGTTCATTGCCAGGGTAATACATCTGCTTGTCAAATTTCCTCAATCTCTTTTTGCACGCATGCAGGACACAACATTATTCTAAAATGCATAAATTCTCACACGTTTGTGGCCGACAAAAAAAGAAAATTTTCTGGAAGCGCAAACTATATTAGTATAACGGCTTGTAAAGTCGACTGATAAGGTCACTCTTGATATTTATACATGTATCTTCAATCAGGGCTTCAGTGAGAGTTTGTCCATACTTCAACAACGTTTCTCAATGATCGTTCACGTTTTGTACAGTAGAACTGCTATACCGAAGAGTTTTAAAACGAGACGATC
The DNA here is from genome assembly GCA_026546875.1 of Pteroeides caledonicum. Taxonomy (NCBI): domain Eukaryota; kingdom Metazoa; phylum Cnidaria; class Anthozoa; order Scleralcyonacea; family Pennatulidae; genus Pteroeides; species Pteroeides caledonicum. The sequence goes on from JAOBAZ010294492.1 coordinate 443, forward strand.
TTTAAGAAATGAAGAAAGGAGATATTTATTTAAATATTATTATATAGATATTTATTCGCATCGATGTTTACTGTCTTTGTAGATAAGATGAAGCAAATGAGACTGCTATGCAGTGGCGTTATGTCCCTGAAAGACGCAGAGAAAGTCATGTTATACTGTCGGCAATGGAAGCTAGTATAAAACAGCCAGAAATTATGGGTGTTACACAGTCACGTGACACGCCAATGCCAGGGCCATTGCTTTAGCAGAAGGAAACCAGACTAGTACTGAAGGCAAAATATTGAGTCTGACATTTTACTACGTTATCAATTGCTTTAATAATAGAAATTAAATTGTCTCAATAGCTTCTCCACAAATTTTATACTTTACTTACAGTCTGGTCTGTAGCCTGAGCTTTTCGGTGTACGTTTGACTATTAAACTAAAAATAATAAAAATATGACGAATCTCACTGAAATGTTTGCAAGTAACGTTTTATTTGTTTCAGTAATTATCCCTTAATGATTACGTGACATTTGATCCACATTGAAATCCTGTTCAGTTACGTAAATAATACGTGGTCACATGATTGTCACATGTGATTCACATCTGGAATTAAAATATAACATTTAGAATTTTAGTGAGAAAACGACATTGAAGGCAAAATAAATAACGCACTTAAAACAAACCGATGTTGCAATAAGGGCCTTTTCCTGCGTACTTTCTTGCGATTGACCAATAATCGGTATCGCGCCTATACTTGCCTTATCAGTAGACCATCGGCATCGCTAACATTCAGTCAGAACACAAGTGAACAGGTGTCAAAAAAGTGGAACATCTTGTTGAAGATCCATCTTGTTGAATAAAAATTTCCAGCCTCGGGGTAACTTTCTCCCCTGCCCTCCTTCTAACTCGTGCGGTGAAGTGTTTTTTGACTCGTTTTTACTCGTGTTCTGACTCGTATGGTGTTTTATGACTCGTGTTCACTCGTGTTCTGACTCGTATGGTGTTTTTTGAATCGTGTTCATTCGTTTTCATTCGTGTTCATTCGTGTTCACTCGTGTGGTAATTCCCCGATTGTGTAAAACCGATTGTTGAAGAACTTCACACAGTACTACAAATTATATTTATGTGCTAGATATGTCTAGACAAATTTGACATGTCTAGAAAATGGCTTTAATTAAGCCTCTTTTAGACGTCGCGTTTCTGTCAAATTTAATATAAAATGTCTTACTGGTCAAAAAATAAACGCAAAAACTGGGCAAAATCTATATTTCATATTTCAGCTACAGTTTTACATGTATTTGCAACCATTTAGATCTCAAAATTCTGGCAAGTTAGAACTTTTCATGTCACGAATTAAACTCGACCGGATGTAACGTCGATGAAACAGACCTTAAAATGTCTAAACACCATTAGAACTTTGGGTTCAATTGCGTAATAAACTTTAAAACTGATGGAAACCTGTGACGTCCTTTTTATTCCATAAACTAATCACATTTTGACGTCATTAAGAATCGGTATCGGGTTCGAGCGCTGCGTGAATAATCAGTAACCGGTAATTACGGATGGTGGAACATAAGGTCAATCACAACGACTTTCTAGGAATTAAAGAACATGTATGCCGTTTTGACCATCAAAATAAACCAATATTTGGTAATTTTCCAATTGTAATATTCGCGTTTCAGACTAGTCGGTCCATACTGGACCTCTTTATGGTGATTTGTTTGTAGGATTTTTTCTCAGAAATTTTCAGTAAGGATTTTGCAGATTTTGTAGAAAGGAATTAACCCCCGCCTATATATGTTAAAAAATGCTCTGGCGGCTGTACTTTAGATAGTACTGTAAAGGTACTACAGGCACAGAGACACACAGACAGTACCTTGCAACTCTGACTTTAGCAGGTTTAAACTCTTCTAAAAGTTGTAGCATTTTCTTAATAGTTTTTCCCGTTTCAACAATGTCCTGTACATAAATTAATGATTTAGAAAATTCATTTCAAAGTCAATACTGAATAGCTTAAAATGTTTTTAATGTAAATTAAGTAGTGTAAAAATAATTTTCGGTTAATGTATTCAATACAGCTGAAAATTATGTTGCATTATGCAATAAGTACTAGAGAAATAATTTAAATACCTAAACAACAACTTACTTCAACGACTAAAACATTCTAAAAAAAGGAAAAAAAACAGATTAAAATATAGTATATTATTGTACAAAATTATGAAAAAACATCTTTGTTACCTTCCCTCCCAGCTTGGACATATCTATTCCACCAAATACTTTTACCTCTGAGGTAGACGTACAGTTCTAGGAATAAATTACCTTAAGTTAAATATACGATATACAATCAATACTACACTACACTACACAGTTACTCAGGCAACGGTGCTCTCCCTTAGCTTGTCTACAAAATGTTATAATTACCTATTACTATACATTATAGGACTCCACACAAAAAACGTTTAATGTATAATTATCTACAATATTTACAATGGTACCAATGTTCAATACTTTGTAGGACCTCCTCTAGCCCTTATCTCGACTTCACACCTGCTTTCGATTACGTGTATTATCTTATCATGGGGGAATTCTTTCATGTATAACATTTCCCAAAGCGCATCGATATTTACTGGATTTTTTTTTGGACCGCAGTCTTGACATAGTGCCACATTCTCAAGGGGTCGGGCGACTGGCCTAACAATTCATTACTGTCATTTTCTTCTCCCTAAACCAATCCTTCACAACCCCAAAAGCATGTGTGGTAGGTGGTGTTGTCTTACTGAAATATCTTAGAAATAGCCGCAAGCGATTCTTTCACAAACATCCAGTTCCTGTGGTACTACACCATTACACCATGTCTAACTGTAGGCTGGCGACAGTTTTCGTTGAGTTCCTCGCCAACCACACAACAGAAACGACTCCTATGGAGCAATAATCGTCACTAAAAGTTACTTGTGATCATTGTTCTCTGTTTTTCTGTGTTTTTCACAAACTGAAGTAGCGCTTTTTGGGACACGTGGTTGGTTATCTTGCCTTTAAACTTCTCGTTTACGGTAATAACAACTTCGTTGTGGAACCGGGAGCACAACTGCTGTAGATAACTACATGTATGTAGCTCAAAAACGTTCTTGCAATGATTGTGAGACGTTTTTGGACTTTGAAAACGTCTGGGGGATCAGCCAGTTCAGCGTGCCTATTGGCCAAAAAAGGCAATTGACTTGCTAGGAACATGGCGGACAAAATTAGTAATGCGACATGCGCGAGGACAAAAACTTCAAAGGTTCTGACAAAAGTGAGACTACTGTACATCTTTATTGTGTGGTATGGGCCTATATACTAAATATTAATTTGAGCAGTCCTTTTAGATCGCCTGTGTAAAAAGTGTTGATAGGTGCATTATTACAATCCTCTTTAAGCAATGCCTTTATACATGTACAGTAGAGCATAACAGGGATGAACAGGCTGGCTGGCTGGTACAAGCTAGCTTTATCAGACTTCCTCTATGCTAACAACTCCTCAATACTAAAATCTCCTCTATGCTAACTAATTATAAGTATTCACAGGAGATTATTAAAATAATATAATTACAAGATAATATCTTATAATATACAAAAAAATATATTAGCATAAAAGTAGCTGCTAATTTCCGTTTTAAATTTTTGAGAAAATCAGATCGAGGATCTAACTTTCTTCTATATCAGCAATAAATTCAGATTTTACTGTACTGTATATCAGCAATATATTCAGATTTGAGAGAAAATTGACGTTTCCTTAACTTTCATTCTAAATGTTTATGTATATGAAAAGCACTATTTAAAATAAAGTGGGTACATGCCCTGTGTTGCACAAGTTTTAACTGCCAACAACTGCAGTAATTCAATAGTTTCACATATGCTGTTGTCAAAAATATGACAGCGCAGGCAGCAAAGAATTGAGAAAAAACTGATATTGAAAAAACTGATATTTGACTGCAATTTACATGTTGCAAGAAAATATAGATGTAACTGAAGGCGTACCCACACTACTGTCTATCCACACTTCAGTTTTCGTGCTTCATATATTTATTTTAATCTTGTTTTGACCTTCCGTATGTGTGGTTAGTAAACTACATGTATCGGACTAATTACCCTTCATTCAAGGTGATTGTGCCTAGCAGTTAAGAAGTAAAGTACATGTACATACAGTAGTTAACCCTAATAACATTAAACTAAACCAAGTCTGCTGCTCCCACTCCCGTTCCTCCTGCTCCTTCTCATGCTCTTGCTCTTCCCCACTGCTACTGCTACTGCTACCGCTGCTGCTACTGCTGTTGCGGTTGCTACTGCAGCTGCATTTTCAATAAAACATGTTGAAAGTTTAGTCATAAATAAATAAACTAATAGCCGCTTAGAATTGCTATAAGGTCATTTTAATTCTCATTTACACTGACCATGTAATTAGTATTTTAAAATACCTGATAGCTTTTTAATCGAATGAAGTCAATTGATATTGGAATTGACCTTCCTGAAAAATAAAAAAAATTTTAATTCTTAACAAAAACATATACATTACTTTAAACAACAAATAATTTTTTTTCGAGTAGAGTGCTGAATTAGCATTATATGTTTGGTGAGTTTTATAACATACTGTAAAACAGTACCTGAATGACCATTGTAGTTAACTATGAACTCATTAAGGTGAGAAAAAAACTGATATCCTCCTTTAAGGACACACAATGCAACTAATGGACCATCACCAAACTCTTTGCAAATATCTCGAGCAATTTTTTCAGTCCTGAAAGCAAACATTGTATCATATTAATGCGTATCAATATGATTTTTTGCAATAAAAGTAACACCAGATCGACTTGCTTGCACCCAACACCAGGGACTTGCATTCCTGGCAGCAGGTTACCCCTATCCCAGGTTAGTGCATGGCTCACTCTTGCTTTCTCTCTTAGCTTTCACTCGCTTGCTTTTCACACTGAAACAGCCGTTCCCACATCTCCCCCATACTTTTCCTGTATCCTCTCCCATTCTTATCTTTGGGAATGGGCTCCCTAGTTTCTAGTTCACCTAGCCAGCTCCTTAGTGTTGCTTACTGGTGGCTATCTTTGGTGGAGTGTCTTCCCACTTAACATGCTGGCATTGCTACAAGCCACTGCTCATGCTTGTCCTTAGGTCAGGCGACTTTAGGCTTCTCGGCATGCTACTTCCCAACATTTCTTGCTGCTGGCAAATCATAGGTGTGACTGCATCACACACAAAATTCTACGTACAGTAGCACATACCAGTATGCCTGGCTTTTGCTGTGTCTCGTTTGTCAAGCCATTCGGTGCTTGCTTACACTGTTGGCTACCCACCGATGTCTAGTTTACTAGTGAATGTAATGTTATAATGTCACGTAAATGTCTTATTGTGGCATCTGTTTCAACATGTGTTGTCCTGTTCTAGGTTGCCTTTAATCGCTTAAAAGCTGGTTTATTTTTTTGGGATTTTAACACAATGTAAAGTCTGTAATGTAAACAAACACAATCTTTACATCAGAAACCACTACATATGATATACTGTACCAAATGGATATCTACCACTGTTTGGATTTGCTTAGAGTTTCCAATTCAGAAAGAGTTCCTAAATTTTGGCAATTTTCTATCTGGCGGTCCCCTTTTGTTACAGTATGATGCAAAACAGACTTTAATACACCTTCAACTTTATATTCTCAAAACAAATATGGCATTTTCGAATAAAGCATTTTTGGGCTCGTCATAGAATTTGCTGCATTGTCCTAAATTCAAAAGAAAACAACTTTTATATTAAAGCAATTTGAAAACTTTAACAAGCCCAAAATTATTGCAAGCCTGTATCATTTCAAACAAGGTTTCTGTTTGGCTTTGGTTGGCCAACCCAAACAATGACCCTCATCCTAAACACAAAGAGGTCTGGAAGCAAAATTATGCTTAACAATATTGGGTTGCTGACAGCCAATCAGAATTCGGTTTGGAAGCAGTGTTTGGTTACTGCAAAATTAGACAAAAGAACTTACCCATAAGAAAATGAAGGTCTAAAAAAACCTTAAAAAGGTCTATAAAGGTCTTAAAGACCTTTCAGAATTTTTTTAGACTTTTATGCATGCATACCGGTAAATGTCTACCAAAAGTCTGTCAAAACCTTTATTAAGCTAATGATGCTAAAATGTCCAGAATTGTCTTAAAAAATGTCATAAAAATGTCAATTGTTGCACACCACCTATAAGAGTATGTTTAATAATACATGTTCAAGTACAGGTTCGTTAAAAGCATTAATTTATAAGGTAACCGTTTTAACGTTCGCAAGGTGCACTTCCAGCTCTAGTAAAGCTACATTAGTAAATCCAAATCTCCCGCGCTAATACGTGTAAGGAATTTGATATCTAACTCGGTATATAAAATCGAGTAGTAATTCAGTGGACAAAACGCGCTACGGTATACGTTGCATCGGAATTAATTAATAACATCGTGTATGAATATTTCGAATTATGGTTCGCGTTCTAAATGAATTCCAAGGCATAATTGTAATGATAATTCCACGCCTGCACTTCATAACAATCACTGAGCATGATAAAAATCTAGAAGCCAAACGTGAAACGTTTAACGCTTTTTTTCTGGAAACAGAACATGTGCAGACATGATATTACTAAACAGTATATATTGACCACCAGACGCATTGTTCATTTGTTGTGTCATTGTTAGGCTAAGCAAGGTATTACCTGTCCAGAATAAGTCCTCGTGGAATAAGAACTCCTTCGATGTCATCTATGTAGTGATTCGGTATACAAAACATTTCCTTTGGATGGATCACACCATCAGGTATCTAATGACAACAAAGACAAGAGAATCACCACATTCAAGCAAACTTGAGTGTAGTGTATTCTAATGAAATGATGATTTATTGCTATTTGCTCGTGTTAAATATGCATCAGAAATCAAGGAAGTACTTACCGTAATGCAATCCGCCATAACCAAGTCCTCGTAACGCGTTTAAAGATGTTTACGGTTTTTATATCATATGCATCAATTTTATCACATGAGATCACATTCACATTCGAGCAACCCACAATTCTTACTAGGAGGGGGAAGGCGGACTTTCAACCGGAAATATATTCTTGCTAGTCGTGGCCAATCGCTTATGCGCATATCGATGATCATGTGAGCCAGAGTGTCCCCCCTGAAAGAGATTATCCAGGAAAAATATTTATCAAGGTTCGATTCGCTATAAAAGCAATTGGCTTGGCTACAAACCCCTAACCTTATATCCTAACCCGATATAATGTTTTCCTATAAACAAATACAAAACATTGGTATACGGAACCATATAGCAACAACAGAATAAAAATTTAAGTATTTACAAAAATGAGCTGGTATGGTCTAATCTAGTTTAGTAATTACATATTTGATAGTATGATGCATTACAAAGTATTAGTTACTATAGTGTCAGCACAAGTAGCGATTTTTTGTTTAAACTTTGGTAGTGATTTATTACTTTTTATGTTTTTTTCATACTCTTTGTACGTTGTTTTGGAGATTTCAATACTTTCAGTGTGATGATTGTATGATTTTGCATCATGTTCATGAAAACCCTTTTATTTTTTAGAGAAGGTGAATAATATTCCAGCTACGCTCATCGGTAATATTTGGCGGCGGCTTCACGTCACACCAGTGCTTCCACAAAAAATTTGCATACGACTTTCACTGTGGGGGAGGGTGTCGACAAATAAAACAAACAAAGAACTTTTCCAAGGAAGGACAATAATATTTAACCCCTCCCCTCCTAGGGGGAAGCTATTGGAAGGAAATTTCCTTAAAAAGTGGAAGCCCTGTTTATATTACATAAATCTCTTAACCCTTAAACGTCCATTTTTCCCCTTTCGTTCATTCGTTATTGCTTTTGTGGTATTGTTTATGCAGTGTACAGATTGGGGTGGTATACGATCCTATCCGTGGTTAGGGCCACAGAATAAGGAATAAAGAGAAGGCCGACTCCGTCGTACGTGTCCCCAATATTTTTTGAAGATTTTATGCAGTTTACTGGCCAGAGTAATGGCCGACAGCATGCGTAATGCAATATGCGCGAGAACACAAACTTCTAAGGTTCCGACTTGAGTCGATCTTCTGTTTATTCCCTATTCTGTGGTTAGGAGGTTAATCCCGGTATTTAGCGCGCACTGAATGAAAACGTTTAGCGAGACGGTTTAACCAGATTTTTGGTAAAATAACAATTTTCATGGTCAAATTTACTATAAATTTAGCAATTCTTCCAGATTTATTCTTTCTCTTGTTCAAATTTTTCAAAATCAATATTTCTGCAAGGTGATAAGATCTTGATGAGGAATTGCTCCTTCCAGAATGTTTATTACAAGACCATACTGTTTATATAATAGATATTCGATATTATGAGAGTTGATGGCAAAAAGACAGAAAAAACATACATGTAGTACTTACCTTCCCTGGAGGAGAAGGGGTGTCCGGGTTTCCTTTGGTACATCTTTTCAATATACCAGTTGTGGGCGAAGCAACAGGTGAATTATATCCTCGAGCTGGTAAGCGTAACGGACTACCAAATGAGGTTGGTTTGGCATGAACAAGTTTTAAAACTGGGGAAGATGGCGCTTTATCTTCATTTTGAATTTTGACCAGGCCTTCGCGTTTTTCGTTTCTTGCTCTGGTTTCGTCTAGTATCTGTGTATCAAATAATTGAGTATCTTGTTCTGCTATTGCCTGTGGTGTACGTTCAGCGCTTTTCAAGGTATCGCTTTTTTCTTGTTCATGTCCGTGTGAACTTGATTGTGGTAAGAGATCTTTTGTTGCAGTTTTAATTGGTCGTGAATTTGTCTCTGAGGATTTTCTTCTCAAACGTGTACGGTTTGAAATAGGGGATGTTTCTGAGACGGTGTTGTCTATGTTTCCTACTATCGACTGTTCAATTTTTTCTTCATTGTTGGTGCGACCATCCTCTGCAACATCCTTTTCAGAAGTTTCTTTGACAATGTTATTTGATTCAGGAAATATTGATAAAACGTGTTCAATGCAAGCTCCAGGAAGCACCACCTTCTTTATCGCAAGACTTTGAAATGGTATTATTGACCGCCTGTTACTATTTTCACGTACTGAAGTAACTTGTGATGAAGGTATAAATTCTGGCGAAGCCTCGTCTTCCCCGGTCATCGCTTTATCGTTTTGATCGCAGCTTTCACCAACATTCATTGATTCAATATTGTCATCATCCAGTGTTGTAAACTTTTTATCCGAAGTTGTTTTAAATTGAGAAACTTCATTATTTTCATGAGTGACATCTTTTAAAAATTCAGATCGGTTGTTGAAGTTATTATTTTCTAAAGCATTCGTTTGCTGGTCAACAACACCTCCTATAAGTACATACAATATCTATAAATTAACAGGGACATACCCAAATTTAATTCAACAACCAAAGATTTTCCACCAACCAAACATTAAATGAAAGTGAAAATGTTTCATGACTTTCTAACACTTTGAGAATGTCACGACCAGTAGTAGACACTTGAAGGAGAAGGGAGGGATGCCCTAGCAGGGCTACTAACTTGAAAGATAATCATATTTCTAATCTGATTATTTGTTTTGCACGAGGTAAATGTAGCGGTTATTATCAACCAAATTAAGTTTTGCCTATATAAGGTCACAAGTTACAAATGCGCGAATGTTTTAGCCAACGTTTTATAGCCAAGCCACAGACTAGACGTCTTTACGACATCAAACTACCACCACTGATCACGAAACAATTTTAGTTCATTTACTCTCTTACTCTTCCTTGTAACCTCTATAAGAGTAGACCAATTTGGTATTGAAGTGTCAGTATAGCGGTGTTTTGAGTAACTCTGAAACAGAATATTTCCTCTAATTGAAAAAGAATGGTTCAAAATATAAGAAAACCCTGTAAGAAGTATAAAAACCTCCAGACTGACGCATGGTCAATATTGAGTAAGGATGGAAGCGGATTGAAAATAATATTTTGAAAAAGTGTCGGGCCAACAGGAAATTAAACAATTTATTATTTGTTAAAACGTCGTCTTGCATGTCGTCTGAATATTGAGAGTTGTTAAGTATGACTCATATTTCAAACTGAACGAAAACACAAATTTTTTATTTTCAAGTTTGTTCAGGATTTAAATGGGAAACACTTGGTTAAAAATACAATAACTTTTCCCCTTTAATAGAACTAAAGACGTACCTCCTTGTACGTTGTTTGTAGCATCATCGTTTCTGTAAATATAAAAATAATATTTTCTACGCACGAACATAAAACACTCAGTGTTTGTTTTATATTTAACTTTATCACAAAACAAAATGTAGTATTTCCATACTTACGCCAAAGCACAAGAAAATTAAAAATTGAACATACACAATCATATTGCACTGATGATGGCATAACTTTTGCGAAACATGTCTGCTTTAAAAAAGTTGTTGTGTACGTTTCTAACGTCATATTTAATTTACATTTATTAGTTCCAGATGATCTGAAAACATGGAAAAGGAATGGTACTAGTTGTCAAATAGAAATTCATTTCTCAATCAAACCAGCTAAATTTCTCTCAAAATATACTTCACTTAGTTCCCAAATCAATAACAGGCCTATGGTTGTGTTTACTAGAGACAATTACTAAGTTTCAGCTAGTTTCATCAAGAAATGGTAAAGATATAAATAATTAAAAACAGCAAAATGGATTTCTATTCTCTTGCTAATTCCACGCCTATTGCTCACGGTCAGATTAGCTAGTTAGTAAAACCTAACCATCGCGATAACTCCATATGGACAAATAGTAAAAAGACTCGAATGGTTATTAAAATGATTGATATCTGTTTATTGTAAGCGGAAAATATATAAGCCACTGTTGACTTCAGAAGTTTGAGCACTAATCAGCATGTACTTTCAAAAATAAAAATATTGTGTGGCCATGACTGTTGTTTCTGCATATGCGCGAATATTCAAGATACGACGTGTTACTTCTGAGGAAAATATCTCAAGAAGTAACAAATGTATACATGTAAAGAAACTTGAAAAAATATTTTATACATATATTACTATCTTTAACTTTATTACTTCAAAGCTATAACTACTACACACCGAGTAATGTCACAAGCCGGAGCGGGATGCGTTAGAAACAAGGTTTGCGCAAGCTGGTTATCACGTTGAATCAAGGCTGTTAGTTCATTAAGTTTCTATAGGCTTGTGGATATCAAGTTGTTAACAAGTTAATGGCTGCAGGATGATATCAAGTTGTTAAAACAACCTCTAACACGGTTGCAAGATTAAACAACTTGTTAACAACATAACAAAAAGTTCCTGCAATTTGTCAACAAGGCCGGAACAAGGTTTGCAAACGCATGTCGCATGCGACTTGTTATTGCGACTTGTAGCAAACGGGCTTGTTGCAACTTGGCCGATTCTAAGTGTGTACTTGTTGATCTGACAATGAGTAATATGCCTGGGACTAGCAAGAAAATGGAACTATATTTTGTTGTTTTTAATCACTTATATCTTTACTTTTCCTTGATGAAACTTGCTGAAACTTATGTAATTATGTTTAGTAAACAAAATTATGTTTACCATAAATTTGGGGATGAAGTAGAGTATATTTAAAGAGAAATTTAGCCGTTTCAATTGAGAATGGATTTCTATTTCACAACTAGTGCCAGGCCTTTTCCCGGTTTTAAAATCATCTGGCAAGTAATGACAAATATCCTTGAAAAATAAGTGAGTGCAATTTAAGGGGATAATGGTATTTCAAGAGTTTGGTGGGTGAAAAGGCAGATGCGGACAAGATGTAACTTAAAACTTACTGAATGCCAGAGAGAACCGATTGACTTAACGATTCACTGGATAACTGACTTAACTCTGAAAAACGAGTTCCATCCTGGGACTGGTCAAGCATGTTGTATAGAGGAGGAAGAATACTAAAAGAAAAAGGATAATTTGCGACTACAATACTTTAGTAAAAGTTGGAGTTACAACTGTATAAATATGGTTAGTAGTTTGCATAACTACAGTACTTTTAGTAAAAGCTGGAGTTACAACTGTATAAATACGTTTAGTAATAATTTGTGACTACTTCTAGTAAAAGTTGGAGTTACAACTGTATAAATATGTTTAGTAATAATTTGTATGACTACTTTTAGTAAATGTTGGAGTTACAACTGTATAAATAAGTTTAGTAATAGTTTGCATGAGTACTTTTAGTGAAGGTTGTAGTTACAACTGTATAAATAGGTTTAGTAATTATTGTGTGACTACTTTTAGTGAAAGTTGTAGTTACAACTGTATAAATATGGTTAGTAATAATTTGTGTGACTACTTTTAGTGGGAGTTGGGGTTACAGCTGTATAAACATGTGTAGTAACAGTTTATAGCAGTAGTAGTTCATAAACAGGTGTGCCGTGTGGCCCATATTGGCGAAATTGACAACCCAGTTCTCAGTCTCAGACAGCAACAAAAAATGGCAAAATATTTTTCAGTTTAATGCCATATTCATTCCGCCTACTAAGCTTGGTTGAAAATAAAGATTGTATTGAATTTCACCTTTATACCAAGCACTATGTTAAATTACACGCAGATAAACCTATAATAAATTGGTCGGCAGTTCACAATTGTCGTCGCAAGCAATAGCCAACGAACAACCGAGTTTGATTTTAGATTCTGTCAACAGGGTGCTGACATCCACCAGAAAAAATGGACAGGACAAAACACGGTAAACTTTCTTTAATTTATCGACATTTCAAACAATACTCTGACAACAAAAGTTACAGACAGGTTAGTAAAGCCTCGATCACATATGATCACTTTTTAACATGATAGTAAAGAGTATTTATATATATTGGGGATAGCTAAAGCATCAGCTTATGACTTTTTGGATAATTTAGCAACAAAGAAACCGAGAAATCTTTGTAGTAACTATGAAACAAACCGAAGACGATGTTTACGTTTCGGCGTGAAAAACGATATAGGCAGTTCACTTATCGTAGAAATCTATATATTAATACTCGGTAGCAAATTTGCAAATTAGTGAAATGTTTGGAAAAATGTAGCTTATTAACATAATTCACAAGTGTCAGAAAGCAAGGTATTCAATTTGTTTATTAAAAGCACTAAGGTGGCTCAATACTCAAATTGAGCAAAAATGACATTTTTTTTTGCGTTATTTGGTTTATAGTGCAGCTGTGAGCTTCATTCTAGTTCACTGCATAGTCATGGTGGTAATTATTGGTTATTAAATAACTTCCGTATTTGTAGCATTAGTATACTCCGCTAAAAACGCTCAACCATGACCATGCTTGATATCAAACTTGATCATGGCTGAGCTGGCTAGCTTGATCAGTATTGACATCATACTTGGTCGTGGTTGACATCAATCTTGTTTATGTTTGATATCAATATTGTTTTAGGTTGTTGTATCACTCGATCAAGGTTGATATCAAGCATGATTGTGCTTGAGGAAGCATGATATCAAGCTTGATGGGTCATGGTTGGTGCGTCAACCTTAATCAAGGTTAGTCGCTCATCAACCCTTGATCAACCTTCATATCAATGTTGATCAAGGGTTAAGCTATCAACCTTGATCAAGCATGTGAGATTTTTAGCCGTGTATCTGAAGAAATCGTCTTCAAAGTAACCCTCGCTATATACCACAGAATAGGAAATAACCAGAAGGGCAACTCAGCCGTACAACATGTCCCCTATATTTTATGCAGATTTTATGCAGT
>JAOBAZ010294603.1:0-14167 GCA_026546875.1 Pteroeides caledonicum
TCAGGTATGAACAGGTATGATATCAATATTGATTCACCTGGCCAGCTCAAGCATGCTCAATCCTGTTGAAAACAGCATCGAACAACATTGTTAACAGCTGCGAACAGGCTGTGCGAGATTCCGCGCGTGTAGTTGGCAGTGCAGCCAATCGAATTGAAACTTACCTAATTGCAACGCAATTAAATAGCTTGTGTATTTAAATTTGTCAAATAGACTAACTCTAATACAGTTTTGTCTTGGCTACAGGGCGGTCTCAACATTGAACTGGTAATTAAAAACGGCATAAACACCTACAAATTATGAGAAATAATACATCACAAGTGTCTAACACAGAATTCATTTTACCATGTTTTATCAACAGCGTGCGGGTAATGCTTCACGACGTTTCTGCATTTCCTTCCAAAGGATATTACATCAATTATATAATATGTTGTCTGGTCAATATTATTCTCACTTGTTCAACAATATTTTTAAACTCTTTAACTGTGCATGATGACCTGTTGGAAATCATCTCAACTGAGGAGGAAAACTTCATATTTTATGATTATGTTATTATCCTCAAGTGATCTGGCTGTTGGTGTTTTTTCAAACTCAACGTTTACTGTGTATCTAATGACAGAGGTACTAGGTCTTAACACTTGCTTTTTTGCTTATCTTCACCAGCCAATTTCATATATATCTGTCATGTCATTTTTATCCTTAACGGTGTTAAATTTTGAACGTTATCTTGGAGTTTGTCATGTTATTTTTCACAGAAACTACGTGACTAAATTCAGATGTTTCATAATCTCTATCTTTTTCTGGCTGCTTGTTGTTCTCTTTCTTTTGACTTCTTTTATTATTAACGCAGAAATTGTCGACTTCTCTCTAGGCATGACAGGTATATATTTTCTTCTAATACAAAATTTATAATAATATAATATTTTCTACATAAGAATGTTTAAACGGTATACACATTCTGTCATCGCTGGTAATTATCACAATCAAAAACGACTTAACTTTAAATTCGAAAAGACGTGTGTTATGGTCGTTGTTGCTACATGGTTCTGTTTCCTTCCTAATGTAATGAATTTAGTTCTGCAGCGTTATAGTCTTTTCAACGTACTGGTGCTGGATTTGTGGTTTACAACGTTGCATTTGGCAAGTTCATCCATTAATTCAATCATTTTCTTTTGGCGAAATGAACTTCTAAGAAACGAAGCAAAGAAGATTTTGCGCGAGCTTTCACAAAAGTCACCATGGCAATAAAGGGAACATTTTTTCTGTTTTTAAACTTCAGCTACATTAAAATTTTTGATGTCTTGAAATAACGTTTAGACTAGTAGGACTTAAACTTAGGTATCATAAACCTAGCTAAATTATTGAATGTTACGTACCGCTATTTTTACTTTTTATTCTTGTTTCTGACAAGAAGCTTTGTAAAATAAGTATAGGTTATAGAACGCAGGGTAAAAGTCAGATATAACTATATACCAAACACTGTTAATCACCGATGTGAAATGTTTATGCAGGTACATTATTATACGTTTGTTGGAGGACGACCTTAATGCAATTGGCTGTATTGCGTTGGTGTGGACAAAAACGGATCTATTTGTGAACGGGATTTCCTTCTCGGGGCTTGTTTTGTTCGATGACAAGTGGTTAACAAGCTAAGCATGACTAACACAACTTTTATTGTTTTACCTTAAAATAAAAAGCCTTCTTGGCATCATATTATTTAGCCTTTATTTAATTAAAAAGTTTAACAACTTTACACTGACTAAGCACGCTGCAAGCGAGGCTTTACATCCGAGTTGTCCACACTGTATGCCGCGTTACTAATACTAGTTGTATTCAGTCATCTGTCTGCGTTTCGACCAGTTTTTAGTTCATTGATCGGGCTGCACTGAGTGTTTTGATAGCATTTTAACTGTTGTATGTGCAGAAGAAATAAGCTAATTTTTACCTCAAAATCGTGTACAAAAAGCGAACCACTCAAGGTAACGCTTTTCGTGGCACGCGTATTGCTGCAGTTAAAACAAAATCGTCCAACTGTCGTCGTTTTTAAAATAATAGAGGTAGGTGTCCATAGCTAGGACATTATAGCCCTGTTGTCACCTGCCTATGTATATACTTAGATTTATGTACATAAAGTTATAGTAAAAAATAAATAAATAAATAAAGACAGAGACACTAAGACCTAAATATTTTTCTAAGAAAGGAGTGCATTAACAAGCTTTCTTCCACCATATTGCATTCTGCGACAGAAGATTAAAAGTGAAATACAAGTATCATATTTTATTTAACAATTATTGAATAAGGTTGTTTAACAATTATTGAATAAGGTTGAGCGTGATATAAAGAATTATCAAGAAGTTTGTCATTATCTAACGAAGCCGAAAGCTAAAGTTGATAACGACAAACCGAGGCTTGATAATTCTTCATATTATGCGAAAACCGAGATAAGTATTTATTTTTAGTATTTAAAAGGATGAAAAAATTATATTTCCTTAAGGAAGCCAGTTGTGTTTACATTCCCGCTCCTTCGCCGCTGTCGTCATTGGTATGGCGCCATGACGTGAGATACGACTTTTTCGTCCATGTCGTGACTGGGAAGAAAAAAGTCGTATCCCACGTAACGACGTTGCCCGTGGACATTAAGATTTCATCCAGGGCTATTAGCCAGTAAGAAGCCTGAATGTAATCTTTTAAATAAGTAAAGCCTAAAGGCTGCTTTCCACTTACGCGTTTTTCATACGCACGTACACGCACGGAAAATTTTAAATGCTTCTAAATGTTTATTACAAATGCATGTTAAAATATGCGGAAAACTAAGTTCTTTCGATTTACTTACTTAGTTTCTTCAAAGATAACATTCATAAGGATTTAGACTTTTACGTGGGGGTACGTGCGTATGAAAAACGCGTAAGTGGAAATCAGCCATAATAAACACAATTATGACACAGCTGGGCAGTAACAAAGTTGATTCTTAACGTTAAAATTTAAAAAAAAACAACTTATCAGGTAAACATTGTGACAACTATTAGTTCCTATTTTCATTTTCTTTCAAAATACTGGTTAAATTATTTTATTTTTTTCGAATTCGGGATGGGGTGCAAAAATTGTCCGAAGAATGTGGAAACCCGCTGTGACTTCACAAAGGCTACTGCAACATACATCACAAGCAGTGTTACTGATTGCAAATTTTCGCCTTTTGTAATTAAAAAAATGTTATTATCATTTTGCATTTTAACGGTTACTTTACTAAAAATTCCACGTTATGTTATATATTCACATGTCCAACAGATTTGAACATGCATGTGAATTATTTATGTTCACATATGAAACTAAAACTCAAAGACAAAAGTTTACATAATACCATAATAATACGGTAGTATATACCTCCATGTAAGGACCGCGGAGCGTATTTAGTTTTGGTGGGCGATAACAATTATAGATGTACTATACATACACTTTTAAAATACAAATGTATTCATGCAATGAAAACCAAATCCTCTTGTTTTGTAAGAGTAATTTAAAAAAACATTTTTTGGCAAAAGTTCTTGCCTTACCAGTGCCATGATTAGACGCAAGTTAACGTTGACAAACGAAGATGTTGTCTCGGCAGTTCTTGATATTGAAAATAACATTTGCAGTAGCAATTGCAACGAGAATTTGCGACTGTGCTGTTGTTACCATCGAAATCCATACAACAGGCTGAAGGATGCGCCGGCGAGACAAAAGCTGTAATAAAAATTGACTTCTGTGTTTGTTTATGAGATGATCAAACGATCGGTCCGCAAAATGTTGCGGGCTAAGTGGTATGGGACCCATCATTTAGGCCAGGTAGGGTAAAAATAGACTAAAAGAGAAAATTGTTTACTATAATAGGCCTACTAAAGCATTGAGTAATTTCATGAACCTTTAACAGGCAGGTAAAATCATTTGTTGATTGGCAGCAATCGATCTCAAGTAAACTTACTTAATTTTAACGATATTAAAAACAGATTACGAAGGACGTTCTGTCAATTTAACTTTACAAACATACCCAAGCCTTACTTTTATACACATCTCAGAAAAGGAAGGCATTAAGAGAAACTGCAAAGAAGTATTATGAGGAATAAGACATCAGAAGTTCTTAACAATGAATTTATTTCATCATGTTATATTAACAGTGTTACACTAAACCTTTACATCATTTTCGTATTTCCTTCCAAAGGATATTACATCAATTATATAATATGTTGTCTGGTCAATATTATTCTCACTTGTTCAACAACATTTTTAAACTCTTTAACTGTGCTGGTTTATTGGAAATCATCTCAACTGAGGAAAAAAACTTCATATTTTCTGATTATGTTACTATCTTCAATTGATCTGGCTGTTGGTGTTTTCTCAAACTCAGCGTTTACTCTGTATCTAATAACCGAGATATTTGGTCTTAATAATTGCTTTTTTGTAGGTCTTTTTACCCCATTGTCCTTCTTAACTGCGATATCATTTTCGTCCTTAATAATGTTAAATTTTGAACGTTATCTTGGTACTTGTCATGTTATTTTTCACCGAAACCATGTGACTAAATTAAGTTGTTTAATAATTTCTATGCTGTTATGGCTGCTCGCTCTTTTCTTTCTTTTGGTTTATCTCTTAATTAACGCACAAGTTGCGCAGTTTTCTTTAGGGATTACTGGTGCGTTTTTTCTTCTAATGCTACTATTTTGCTACACAAGAATGTTTAAACGGTATAAATATTCTGTGAGGCCCGCTAATCATCACAATTCAAAACGACCCAATTTTAAATTTGAAAAAACCTGTGTTATAGTTGTTTTTGCGACCTGGTTATGCTTTCTTCCAGTAGCAATAAATAAAGTTCTGATGCCAAAAAGTGTTTCAAACGTATTAGTGCTGCAGTTGTGGTGTAAAACGATGTATTTGTCAAGTTCAACAATCAATTCAGTTATTTTCTTTTGGCGAAATCAAATTCTAAGAAGTCAAGCAAAGAAGACTTTGCGTGAAATTTTACTGAAGCTACCATGGAAATGAGAACATTTAACATCTTTAAATTTCAACTACGTTAAATTCTTGTTTTGGAAAAACGTTTAAACTAGTAAAACTTTACGGTGGTTTATAAACGTTCATTGTGCATGTTTGAAGCTTGTGTAGCTTGTTGAATGCAACACATCGCTAATTTTCTCTCTCAAGAGCCTCGTGTAAAATAGGGTTAATATCCAATACGTACTATTTGTACTGCATTAACTGAATACTTGTGTAGTCCTAATAACGTTATACAATTTGATAAATTTGGGAAATAGATATGTAGTTTTCTTCTAAGAAGTATATTAAAAACGAGCTTTATTGAATAAATGTTTTGTAATTTTTTTGCTATTTAAACTACAACTTAATAAAAAGTTATCTTCGCAGATGTACTTTTATTCTGTCAAGGACAACATCTGGCATAAAAGGAGTGCGTTTACAACTGTAAATATGTCTTAGACGTTTAATATAAATAAAGACGTTTTTCATCTAAAGACTTCCCTTCGTAAAATTATCCATTAAGCGAGGTCACAAGGAAATAGCTTTATGTATTTTGACAGATTTATGAACTTCTATTATATTCCAATACAGATGTCCCTCCTATGGTAGACGTGAGTACAAGATCTATAGGGATCCGTTTATATACAATGCAACGACACAATGGCCAACGTTTATGGAAAAGTGTATTGAGTAATATTAATTGGTTAAACGTGTCATGATCATTAGTTAAAAGAAGCTAAAGTAAAATCCAGATACACCCACGTAAAATGTTTGGTACCGTTTCATGGTTAATAAAATGTTATGTTGTCTAATATTGTAATTTTCCTTTAACTCAAGTTCCTGAACAGTTTAACTCACGAGTACAAAATACAGACTCCATAACAAAAATTTTTATTTAGAAAATGAATGCCCCGACAAATTTTCGTTTGCCAAACATGTAAATAGTCTTCGACAGGGAAGAAAAAGTGAAATACAAAACTGCAACCACAAAGGTTAACTATCATATGTCATACACAAAAATTTGATATATGTAAAGGAAAAGAGAAGTGATGATAATGATAGAGATAATGTTTAAAGTTAAAATGTTGAGATCAAATCAATTTTGGCATATATCAAGTAGTCTAAAAGAATGTTGGCATATCAAGTTTGTGACAGCTGCACTTCGCTCTGAGTTGTTAATTCCTATGTCATATTTCCCCCCAAACACCTCTCCTTTGCCTCATAAAGAAGTGATATGTTTGTAATATAAAATATATCTTTTCCAACAGGGGTGCGAAAACAGTCCGAAGAATATCGAGATCTTCCCAAACGCTGTGACTTCACAACAACCATCGAATATTGCACACATTATTATCAATTTCAAATTTGCGTTGTTTGGAACTCAAAAAAGGATACACGCTTTACGTTTTGCTGAACTACGACTGTTATAACTAAGTGCAACACAATACGGCATTTTTACAAATTAGTGTACAGGGCATCTGCAATGGGCCCTTCCGAGTTCTGTCGTTATTCTGAAGCAACTCTACCGAACGAGCGGGAATAATAATTATTATGATGAAATGTCCTAACCTATTCGCAAAAAACGGATTATGTTTAATAACAGTGCAAAGAGTTTTTTCAAAGTGTATGATATCCTGTTTCGGGGGGTTAAAATAAAAAGAAATACAGACATTATGAAGTCTTTATAACAGGTAATTTCTTAACAGGTAAATTATGAGGTAGAAAATAATGTTTGATAGCAATCTATAATATTTATTAAAGACACGCTGGGAGTTTTCATCAAAATTAAAACGGTCGATATGAGTACCTTAAAACGCAAAACGCATACATATATCTCACCGTGGACAAAATAGGATATTAAAATGAAAAGAATAACGCTGTGTACACCATGTGACTTCTTCTCAAGCTTCCAAAATTGTATCAGTATTTTCTTTATATTCTTAACGACCTCGATTCGTCGCATTTTGTATTATTTCAACGGAAAACGTTGTAACCATTGAACATTTTCCCAACATACTTCGACCTTAAAACTTGCCTGGCACTCATGCTCTTTTTGATTGCACGCTTCTACTTGGCAGCAACCAATCAAATTGAATCTTACTTTGGGACACAAATAATTTGTATTTAATTTGTCGAAACATATGGACTAGCTTTAAAACATCTTGTGTTTTGGCTTCAGTACGGTCTCAATATTAAACTGGTAAAAATGGCATATATAAACACCAACGAATTATGAGAAATAATACACCAGAAGTGTCTAACACAGAATTAATTTTACCCTGTTTTATTAACAACGCGCAGCTATTGCTTTACGAAGTTTCTTTATTTCCTTCCAAAGGATATTACATCAATTATATAATATGTTGTCTGGTCAATATTATTCTCAATTGTTCGACGATATTTTTAAACGCCTTAACTGTGCTGACTTATTGGAAATCATCTCAATTGAGGAAGAAAACTTCATATTTTATGATTATGTTACTACTATCTTCATGTGATCTGGCTGTTGGCGTTTTTTCAAACTCAACGTTTACTCTGTATTTGATAACCTAAGTATTTGGTCTCAACACTAGCTTTTTTGCTGCTATTCACCTGCCAATTTCATATATATCTACGATGTCATTTTTCTCCTTAATAATGCAAAATTTTGAACGTTATCTTGGAGTTTGTCATGTTATTTTTCACAGAAACCACTTGACTAAATTAAGATGTTTAATAATCTCTGTGTTCTTATGGCTGATTGCTGCTCTCTTGCTTTTGGGTTATCTCTGTATTAACGCACCAATTGCGCTTCTCTCTCTAGGCATTACAGCTATACTTTTTCTTCTAATACAAGTGTTTTTCTACCCAAGAATGTTTAAACGATATAAACATTCTGTCAGCCCTGGAACTCATCACAATAAAAAACGACTTAATTTTAAATTTGAAAAGACGTGTGTTATGGTTGTTGTTGCTACATGGTTATGCTTTCTTCCTGATGCTATGAACTTAGTTCTGCAGCAAAAAAGTCTTTTAAACGTATTGGTGCTGGAGGTGTGGCTTAGAACGTTGTTTTTGTCAAATTCGACCATTAATTCAATCATTTTCTTTTGGCGTAATCAAAGTCTAAGAAATGAAGGAAAGAAGATTGTGCGTGATATTTTAAAGAAGTTACCATGGAAATGAGAACATTTAGCATATTTAAATTTCAACTACATTACAATTCTTGTTTTGGAAAAACGTCAGTTTAAGCCAGTAAAATGTTACAGTGGTTTATAAACGTTCATTGCCGTGTTTAAAGCTTGCATAACTTTTTGAACGCAACACATTGCTAAATTTACCTTGAATTTCTAGTTTTGTTTCTCTTACAAGAACCTCCTGTAAACCAAATAAGGTTAATACTCGATACGTAATACTGCATTAACTTCAAACTTTTAAACACGGTGTAATAATATTATACATTTGATAAAACCTGATCTTGAGGGAAACAGATGTGCAGTTTTCTTCTTAGAAGAAGTATATTATAAAAACTAGCTTTATATAAATAAATGTTTTGTGATCTCTTTTGTTATTCAAGCCACAATCCAATGAAAAGTTATCCTCGCAGATGTACTTTTATTCTGTCAAGGACAACAACTGGCATAAATAAGTGTTTACATCTGTAAATTTGTCTTAGACGTTTAATATAAGTAAAAACGTTTTTCATGTTAGAGATCCCTTCGTAAAATTATTCATTAAGTGAACAAGTCATAAGGAAATAACATTTTGAATTTTGACTGAGATTTGAATTTTCTATAATGCCAATACGGATATCCTCCCTAAGGTTGACTTGGGTATAGAGATCTCTCGTTTATATAAAGTTCAAATCAAAAACACAAAGGCCAAAATTTATAGAAAAATGTATATTAAGTAATGAGTCAGTAATATTAATTGTTTAATCGTGTCATGTACTAAATAATTATTAGTTAAAAAAAGCTAAAGTAAAATACAGATACACCCACGTAAAACCGTTGTTACCGTTTCATGGTTAATAACATTTTATGTTGTCTAACAAGTTGCTGAACAGTATTTAGTTCACGAGTACAAAATACAGGCTCTCTATAGCCAAAATATTTGTTTAGGAAATGAATGCCCTGACATAACAAGTTCACGTTTGCCAAACTATAGTCTTCGACAGGGAAGAAAAAGGGAAATACAAAACCATAACCATAAAGTTTAACTAGCATATGTAATATACAAAAATTTGATAGATGCAAAGGGAACCAACTGATGTGACCTCTGTTTGGAACTCAAAAAAGGATACACACTTTACGTTCTTTTGTACTTCGACTATTATAACTAAATAAAACACAATGTATACCGAATTTTTACTGTGTTGTATAGAGCATCTGCAATGGTCCCTTGCGCTGTTATTCCGAAACCACTCTACCGACAGAGTGGGGAAAATATTATGATGAGATGTCCTAACCTATTTCCAAAAAAACGGATTGTGTTTAATAACAGTGCAAAGATCATTTCAAAGCCGTATGATATCTTGTCTTGTGGGGTTAAAATAAAAAGAAATACAAACAAGATTACAATGTCATGATGAAGTCACCATTATATAACAGGTAACTTCCTGACAGGTAAATTACGAGGGAGAATATGAAATGTTTGATATAGCAATCTATATTTATTCAAGTCCGTCCACACAAGTGAGTTTTCGTGTTTAGGTACAATAATACGCTGGGAGTTTTCATCAAAATTAAAACGGACAGAAATGATTAACTTAAAACGCAAAACGCATGCATATATCTCGTAACATATTAGTGCATGTGGACAGCTGAAAGGATTTTAAAATAAAGAGAATAACGCTGTGTACACCATGTGACTTGTACCCAAGCTTCTGAAATTCTATCAGCACTTTTTGATTCTCGACATTTGTTATAATCTTAACGGCCTCTATTCGTCTTATTTTCTATTTTTTCAACGGAAAACGTTGTAACCATATCGAACATTTTCCCAGCATACTTCGACCTTAAAATTTGCCTGGCACTGCTCCTTTTGCGTCGCACGCGCAACGCTACTACTTGGCAGCAGCCAATCGAATTGAAACTTCTTTTGCGACACAATTAAATAGCTTGTGTATTCAAATTTTTCAAAACATATGGACTAATTCTAATACAGTTTTGTCTTGGCATCAGCACGGTCGCAACATTGAACTGGTAAAAACGGCATTACCACCAACAAATTATGAGAAATAATACATCAGAAGTTCCTAACTCAGAGTTAATTTTACCATGTTTTATTAACAACGCAGAGGTATTTCTTTACAAAGTTTCTGTATTTTCTTCCAAAGGATATTACATCAATTATATAATATGTTGTCTGGCCAATATCATTCTAACTTGCTCAACAATATTTTTAAACTCTTTAACTCTGTTGACGTATTGGAAATCATCTCAACTGAGGAAAAAAACTTCCTATTTTTTGATTATGTTATTGTCTTTAAGTGACCTTGTTGTTGGTGTTTTTGCAAACTCAACATTAACTCTGTTTCTAATAATCATCATATCTGGTCTTAACAATTGCTTTTTAGCTAGCGTTTCTTCCCAAATGTCATTTTTATCTATGATGTCATTTTCGTCGTTAATCTTGTTAAATTGTGAACGTTATCTTGGAGTTTGTCATGTTATTTTTCACAGAAACCACGTAACTAAATTCAGATGTTTAATAATCTTTATGTTCTTTTGGCTGGTTGATGTTCTCTATTTTTTGGCTTATCTCCTTATTAACCCAGAAGTCGCAGTTCTTTCTATAGGCATAACAGGTATACTTTTACTTCTAATGCAACTACTTTCCTACACAAGAATGTTTAAACGGTATAAACAGTCTGTCAACGCTGGTAATCATCACAATCAAAAACAACTTAGTTTTAAATTTGAAAAGACGTGTGTTATGGTTGTTGTTGCTACGTGGCTATGCTTTCTTCCTGCAGCAATAAATATGGTTCTGCAGCAAAAACGTCCTGTAAATTCGGTGCTGGAGTTGTGGTTTAAAACGGTGTTTTTTGCAAGTTCAACCATCAATTCAATCATTTTCTTTTGGCGTAATCAAATTCTAATAAATGAAGGAAAGAAGGTTTTGCGTGAGTTTTTACAAAAATTACCATGGTAATAAAGGGAATATTTTTCTGTTTTAAAACTTCACCTAGAATAAAAATTTTGATGTCTTGAAAGACCGTTTAGATTAGACATATAAACATATAACTTGTCTATATTTGAAATTTGTGTAAATTTTTAAATGGAACACATGGCTAATTTTAATGCTATGCTCGTGTTAACACATAAGGTTAATATTTGTCCAGGCTTAGACAACCGCGTTAACTGCTAATATTGTCCAATTTTTAAACATTTGATAAAACCTCTTGAGGGAAATAACTATGTATCTTTCTTCTTAGAAGAAGTGTATTACAAATGAGCTTTATTGAATGAATAAATGTTTTGTAATCTTACTGTTATTCAACCTATAACGCAATGAAAGGGGCTGTACACATCATTCCGCTTGCCGGGATTCAATGATGCATGAGATCGTTTTGACGTATGGGAAATAAGTTGTGGTTAACCTTTCAGCCCAACCGTGCTTACCTTCATTGAGAACGAGGTCATAATTCATCTATCAGGAAACACCGTTTAAAAACATGAGTCATTTTGTCAATGTAAAGCATCTTATTAACATGATTGCAGGGCTGGAATATTTGTTTTAACTTTTTACGTCGGCATAGGGACTTATTTCAATACACCAAGAAGACCTCACTCCTCAATGAATCCCGGCAAACGGGATCATGTGAACAAACGCTAAAGTTATCCACGAAGTTGCTCTTTTATTCTGTCAAGGACAACATCTGGCATATAATTAAAAAAGTGTGTTTACAACTGGAAACAAGTTTCAGACGTTTAATACAAGTAAAGACAATAAGTTTTCCATGTTAGGGTTTTCCTTCGATTCATTAACCAAACAGACCATTTGTATGTATTTCGACAGAGATATGAATTTTCTATTGCTCTAATACAAATGTCTTCCATACGGTTGACTTGGTAGCAGATATCTAAAGGTCAGCTTATAGATAGTCCAATTGAACAAATGACAGTGGCGAACATTTATGAAAAAGTGTATTAAGTTTTACGTTTTTGTTTAAACGTGGCTTAAGTATTAGTTAAAATAAAATAATAAAAGACGAGAAGATACAGATGTAAATAATGCATTTAGGTTGCCTTATACTGATAATTTTCCCTCCACTCCAGTTCCAAGTGAACAATATATATTTAGCTCAAGAGTAGGATATACAGACTCCCTAACCAAAATATTTAAGAAACGAGCGCCCTAAACCGACAAGCTCTCATCTCCCAAAAATGAAAAAAAAGAGATGGCAAAAAAGTAAAATAGCCAATGTTTAAAGTTAAAGGGCAGTGATCAAATAAGTGCAGCTTGTCATTTAAAGTTTGTGACAACTGCAATACGCCAAGAGACGCCGTTTTTCACATTGGCGCTCACGCCCTGAACTGTTAATTTCTATTTCACACTTTCCCAAAAATACCACTCGTTTGTGTAATAAAGGAGTGCTTTCTTGTTAGTGTAAAATATAGGTTTTCCGGAAACAGTCCGAGAAATGCCGTGATCCTTCCGACCGCTGTGACCTCATAAGAACCATTGCATATTGAAAACGTTATCACTAGTTTTAAATTTCCGTTCTATGGAAATGAAAAAAGTATACACATTCTAAGTTCTTCCTAACATCCACTATTATAACTAAATGCAACGCAATACTTCATTTTTACTGAATTGTACAGAGCATCTGTAATGGTCCCTTGCGACGTTATTCCGTAGCTACTCAACGACTCAATAGCTAACATTTATGAAAAACTAAATTGGGTAATATTAATTGTCTAAACGTGTCATGTACATCAGTTGAAGAATGATAAAATAAAGTAGATACACCCTCGTAAAATCGTTGCTAGCATTTCATTTTTAATAACATGTTATGTTGTCTAATACTGTTAATTTTCCTTTAACTCAAGTTCATGAAAAGTATTTAGCTCACGAATACAAAATACAGACTTCCTAACCAAAATATTTGTTGGGCAAATGAATGCCCTGACCTGAAAAGTTTTTGTTTGCCAAGCTATAGTCTTCCACAGGAAAGAAAAAGTGAAATACAAAACTACAACCATAAAGCTTAACTATCATATGTCATATACAAAAACTTAATAAAAATTATATGTAAAGGGAAAAGAGAAGTTATAATTATAATAGTAAAAGATTTAATGTCTAAAGTTGAAATGTTGAGGTCAAAACAACTTTGGCAAAACAAGTGAAGTTTGTGACAACGGCACTTCGCCTTGGTTTGCCAACATCGGAACTTACCACACGTTCTGAGTTGTTAATTCCTATTTCATATTCCTCCCCCAAACACCTCTCCTTTGCGTGATAAAGGAGTGATATATTTGTAGTGTAAAATATATCTTTTCCGAAAAGGGTGCGAAAACAGTCCGAAGAAGGTCAAGATCCTCCCAACGGCTGAAACCTCACAACAACCATTGTATATTGCACACATTATTATCGATTTCAAATTTTCGTTTTTTGGAAACTCAAAAAAGGATACACACTTTACGTTCTTCTGAACTTCGGCCATTGTAACTAAATACAACACAATACGGCATTTTTACTGCACTGGGCCTTTGCGACGTTATTCCGAAGCCACTCTACCAAAAGACCGAGGATAATATTATGATGAGATACCCTAATCTATTTGTAAAAAACGGATTATGTTTAATAACAGTGCAAAGAGCATTTTAAAACCGTATGATGTCCTGTTTTGGGGTTAAAATAAAGAGAAATACAAACATGAAGGGAATGTTATGATGAAGTCATCTTTATAACAGGTATAACTTCCTAAAAGGTAAATTCCAAGGGAGAAAATAACTTGATAGCAATCTATATTTATTCAAGCCCGTCTACACGAGTGAATTTCGTGTTTATAATACGCTACGAGTTTTCATCAAAATTAAAACGGGCCGATATGAGAACTTTAAAACGAAAAACGCATACACATCTCGTATTATCTGCACTACACTGATGAGGCCCAATAGGCCGAAACGGTTCCGTCTGTAGTTAGAAATCGCCCCTTTGTTGATGA
>JAOBAZ010294714.1:0-14160 GCA_026546875.1 Pteroeides caledonicum
ATATTATTAAAAAAAAATTATATGCTCATACAAAAGTATTCTGGTAGCTGTTTGTTTTCAAACACATTTTCAAAAAAGAGCAAAGCAAAATCAAAGAAGGCTCTTGTCATCACATGCTTGCACAATTTCTTTTCAGTTGTGCTTGGGGATTTTTTTCAAAAACACTGCCTTGCACGATTTTTTTTTGTTTTTCCTCTCACCCCCACCCCCCGCATCACTTTTCTAATAGTCTGTCCCTAAGAAACTGAAAGATGTGCCAATGACAGATACTTCGAGGGGTCATTAGCTACAAGTTTCACAATGTAAACAATACCAAACGTCAGCATAGCCTAACGATTGACAGTATCCCTTTAAAACGCTAAACACCGATAACACTAAAAGCGACACCAATGCAGAGGTTCTTTTAGGGGCTACAAAAGGAAGCGCTAGAGCTAGGAAATATAACTCTCCAAATGCGATATTTCATGTCAGCTCCCTTATTTCCTAATTGCGCAAGCTCTAGCGCTTCCTTTTATAGCCCTTAAAAAACCTCTGCGGAAGTTGGCAGTATTGCACACTGACCAATAGGCCAGTGGTACTGCACTTTACTGCACTGCATTTTATAAGCATGGAATATTGATATGGTGTTATGATGACATCATATATACGTTGCTACCGTTTCATTATATCCCAGGAACACGAAGTACTTACCTCTAATATGCACTGCTAATCCCTGGCCGAGAAAGACGTTTAGAGACAACATTTTGTTTGTTGAATGGCGCTTAAATTTGATTTAGATTAAAGTGTTAATAAATACAATGCATCATCAAACAGATATTGAAGGTGAGAAGCTGTCTAATTAATAGCACTTAGCATCCATGTTGTAGATTTTATTTATTCATTCATATTTCGTTGTTACTGTCAGTGTATCATTTGTACTGTATAAACGACTGGGGGCGAAACGTCTTGGGGGCGATACGTCTGTAAACCTTAATTAATCCAATGTAATTTCGTAGGGCTTATTGGACGCCTGACACAAAAGCAAGACAACAGTCTAAAGGCAGGATGCAAGAAATGTGGTTATAGTTAGTTTACAAATACGCGTACATTTATAATATATAACATTATAACGTATAAAACATCTTAAAGTTAAACTAGTTTATTGCATGTGACAGCAATCTTTCCAATTGTTTACTTTCCAACAAGAACGTGTGTGAGCGTGCGTGTGATTAAGAGACTATATCAATTACAAACGTTTTGGCTGATCAAATTTTTACCAAACAAGATGTAATTATACCCCTTTATATTATATTTCAAAATTAACCCATGTACTGAATCTAAAATTAGTAATTAACTGTACAATGTAATGAGTTGATTTCAGTAAAATTTGCAAAGTGTTCATACTACAGTACTGTATGTATTCCAGTCTGTTAACTCTGTCAGGAGTGCAGAAGATATTCCGCATGCAATTTTGTCATGGCCAAATGTGCAGTGCACACTTTTCCATGTAAAAGATTTCAAGCACACAATTTGTATAAGGGAAGTATTTAAAATTTGAAGTAAAATAAAATATAAGGACAATATACTGTAGTATAGTATTTCATTATATTTGAAAATATAAAAAAATATAGGACAAGTGCCATGGTGCTGGCAGCAAACTTCCACTAATAAACAAATCTTGCTATGGCTAATGCCAGATAATTTTACTTGCCCAGGGAAAACGTTCTGCAGGCAAT
This sequence comes from Pteroeides caledonicum, assembly GCA_026546875.1. Lineage (NCBI taxonomy): Eukaryota > Metazoa > Cnidaria > Anthozoa > Scleralcyonacea > Pennatulidae > Pteroeides > Pteroeides caledonicum. The sequence continues at coordinate 1,716 of JAOBAZ010294714.1, forward strand.
GGGTCAAAAAATGAAGACATGCCTTAAAGAATAATGTGTCCCATTACCTGTACCTTACAATACCACACTGTTTTATTTTGTATAATATGGTAGTCTTTTACACGTCCTTGTCAGCTCCAGAGAGTTTTGATCAATACTGCTGTAATTGTTTATTATTATCTTGCAGTATATGTACAGTATTAGAAGATCTGCTGTAAAACATTCAATGCATACTGTAGTTCTCACATTTCAAGCTGTGTGCAAGTTGATTTCACATTTGACCCATTAACAGAAATGGAAACAGGAACTGGCCACAATTAATATATTTTACTCTGTCTAACACCAGACAGTTTTACTTGGAAAGAATCTCTCACCGTCAATGGGTTAAGAAATTAGAATCCTAAGACTACTTGTTTAACCCATTAATGGCAATGTTGGCTGTAAGTGGGTACTTAACAGATTTTGCTCTGTCAAATGCCAGACAATCTTACAGTATTTGTCAAGGAACTTCCTGCCATTAGTAGGTTAAATTAAAAAAAATCAAATCACAGTTGTTGGAGGACATGGTTTGGAAGCTTAATCAAAATTCAATGGAACTCATTGTCTATGTTATTATCCAGGTTTATGCAAGTTTAGGGTTCTTCTGCATCACATGTACATTGTTTTCTTGGTCAAACAAGCAGTAGGAACGATACAACAAAATCATTCACCAGTAAGATTGACCAATAGAAATTGTAAGCACTGTTATTGGTTATTCACCCCAAAATATAATAGTCATGTGATGCAGAAAGGATCCTAAACTTGCAAAAACATAAATAATGAGTTCTATTGAATTTTAATCGAGTTTCCAACCATGTACACCTGACAGTAACCATGATTGAATGAAGAGTAAAGGATTGGAATACAATATAATACAGCTGTAATTGTAAACATGCAGAGATGCATTTATTATTTATGGCCATATTTATTATTTATTATTACTGTCATTTTGTATATACATGTATATAATATTTATAATACAATATAATCTCATTTTTCTAATTTACAATGTATTTTTAGGTGGCCACCTAACATTTCAATGTCGTAATATTTTAAAAATTGACTCAAAACATGATGTTGTTGTTGATGTTAGTAGCACATCAAGTGAAGAAAGTGAAGACAATACATCTTCATCTTGCTCTGAATCTCCCAGCAACAGTATGAATTCAGTTTATTATAACTACTTTATGATATAAAAGTTGCTGTGTCACTGCAGTATTTTAGTCATTTTTGCCAATACACCAGCAACAACATACGGTGTATTTTGTTACTGCTAATCAGACTAGCATGAGTCAGACCAGCCATAGTTAGATACACCTTTTTCAGGCAATTCTTCATCTCTTTTTTTTTTGTTTTGCTTTTCATGTGAGAATTAAGTTATTAAAACCTAACTTTGTATTGGCACTGGTCTAATAGTGATACATTTTTCAACATTTTATAGAACGAAATCGAACAGACAACAGGGGAAGATCAAAACAAGCCACTAGCAGATATAATAACTCCAGGTACTGTACTCTAAGTAATGATGTGTAGTGCCTCTTTTGCTGTTTCTAAACGGGTATACACTGTTCACAATGTTCCTCTAACCAATTAATAATCTAAATCTTAGGAAGTGGAATTTACAGTACTGTGCAAGTTTGCTCTTAACCCTTTAACACACAGCGTCATACTGTATACTAATACATGCCAGGATACCAAAAACAAAGGAAGGTTTTTGAAACAAAGGAAAAACAATAGGATACAGTAAACTTCGGTGACTTTGTAATGCTTTACAGGGTGACTTTGGTCACCTTTCAGTTTTTTTATTCAATGCATATTTGATCTGAGAAAGTTTAATTGCAAATATTTGTTGTTTATATTAAGAATGAGTTGCCTTAGACATACTTTAAATGACCAAAGTCACCCCAGTTTATGGTACCGTAACAAAAAACAAAAGAAAAAGATATTGTGCTTTAAAGGGTCAAAACAAATAACAAATGTAAAAAGTACAAAACTTATAAGTAATGTTATTTCTGTTATAGATCCAGGTCACTGGAGAAAGCTTTAAAACAGCGAGATATTCCGAGAAAAAGAACCCCATCAGTTACACCACCAAGGAGAAAGTATGATCGATTTACTGAAGTTACACACAAATCGTAGAGTTTATTATTAGCTACATTCCAAAAGTCTGATCTAACTAGGAAATTTTCCTGTATGGTACCAACTTTTTTTATAAAATAACATATGTGCTACGCGCGCGCTGATTGGTTAATAACAGTGTTTGGATAACACGATCCAAACACGGGTTAAAGCCACTATACAATAAAATTTGGAGAAAATTTGTTGTTGTTATTTTATAAAACAATTACCTAATGGGTAGCGTGTTTGGATACCTTTATCCAAACACGCTGAGATATTGCTCAAGTTGAGAAAAGCTTAATGAAAACCCTCGCCTTCGGCTCGTGTTTTCGTTAGCTTTTCTCAACTCTCGCAATATCTCAGCGAGTTTGGATAAAGGTATCCAAACACGCTACCCATTAGGTAATTGTATACGTCATGTACATTAGATATTGACAACTTGATATTAACTACTATTTTTTTATGCCACTAGAAGAAAAACAAAGGATTCTTCCAGTGATGAATGTAAGATTTAATATTTGTTATTTAGTCATGTTATTTACATGTAGTCCTGTGTGACCATTGTACTGCAAGAGCATCGTAACTAAGTGTAAAATGACGTTTATTGTAAAATTTATAATATAATGGTACAACTGACTTAACTTATCAACAGGGCAGTTGCAAAATCAACAAAACAGCTCACGTCAGCACTACGTGAGCAAGTAATTCAAATATACTGTACACATATACTATTTAACAATCTTAAAAGTCTTGATCAGTTAATTATTGATTATATCAGCCAGTTTTACTCATTAATGGTAAGTCAGGGATCAGGAATTCACTCTAAAAGCAAATATCAATTAAATACTTCTGAATTAAATGGCGTGAAATAAACATCCATGTGCATTAAATTTGTTTTAACTGTATTTTTTATTTGTATTTTACACTTATTTTCAAAGTTAAGCGGTCTCTGAATCCACGGGACCGCCATCTTGATTTTGGATGACGTAACTTGGTTGCTTGACATAGTCCTCAACAGTTTTCGTCCACTAATTGTACTACTTTCATCATTTCAAGATTCACTAAGTAATGACTGATCAGTGACAAGTGCTGTGGTCATACTTTACTAACTATAACAAATACATTTGCGGTTATCAACTACAAGCAACCAAGTTACGTCATCGCAAATCAAGATGGCGGCCCCCATGGATTCAGAGATTCAATTTTAAAGGTATGTAAATTACAAAATGAAAAATTCAGTTAAGAGAGATTTAATGCACATACATGTTTACGCTTCATTTATTTAAAATGACCTTATGAACGTTAAATTTTGCATATTCTTCTCAGCCACTTGAAAGATTTTTCGAGTGAGTTTTCTCACACGTTCGTAAGCATGTTCAGGGACCGTATACTTGTGGCTTTACAAAATGAAGAATAATGGACGTGTATTTCAGACTTGAGTGAACATAACATCGGCAAATTAAGTCTTTAAATCGTAATCAGCAAAAAAATTGACTCACTTTTGAGTCACGCTGTGTAGTGTTATAGATGCCCTACAGCTTATTGGATTAGTGAAACATAAACGATTGTGGAAAATGATCGATTAATCGAGAGGAGCTCTGCAAAATAGTTAATTATATATCTAGTAGATGTTTTTCTTAATTGTGCCCCGTTTGTTTTCTCTACTTACTGTACATGTAATGTCAAACACTTAAGAATAATTGGTTATTTTACTTAATACACGTTTCTTATTTTCTAGCTGAAGACAAAAGAAAAAAGAAAGGAAGTAAAAGGAAATCAGAAAGGTATATCAAAATGATAAAGAAATAAGATATGTCGTTTAACGTACAATATGACGTACAAAATTGTGTTTTTTTCATGATTTGGCGTGGTCCAATATGTGTGCGTGCACGTGCGTGCGTGTGTGTGTGCTAGGCTTCATTGTTGTTGTTAATCTTCACGCTAAGAACATTTTTCTGCTTTTCCACTCATAATGTTTGCAATTTTAGATGTTTGTCCTTCCACTGTACATTTAGTTTTTAGGAAAGATAATTTTTGAACGTTTTGTGAATCTTTTATATAAGAACCCAATATATTCAAACACTAATCTTTTCCGTTTAAAATATATTACTCAATTAATTATTATTGTTCTATGTTTTCAATTTTTTCGTTGTTTGTAATGAAAAATCCACGGATTGTTTCCACTGCCAAAACTCCCTCTCCGTTATTGGCCACTTTCTTTTTACTTATACAAGTAAAAATCTAGCTACAACCTTTTGTAACATGGTAATTCGTACAACCTTTTCTTAGCAAAACCAAATATAAACTACTATTCTGTAGAATTCCTTTCCCAATGTCACAATGAAATAATTTCAAAAGAAAATTGCCACTTGCAATAAATTCTAAAATTTTTCGATTACGTCATTCGCATGTCAAGCACAGTGAGCTCGATATGTACTTTACAAGCAGTGATGCCAAGATTAGTAACCCTCGGTCCAGGCTTCGTCTGGGGCTCGGGAATCAATACAATTCTAATTATGGACTTTCATACTATACTGTATAATTAGACAGAGAAGCAAGATACCCTAGGATATGTTTTTGTTTCCTGGACGCATTCTTTCGACTTGTTATTTTCAACATTGTACTGTATTTTGCGTTGCGTTTGTAGAAATATTTTTATTAAATCCCATAGGGGACAAGGTTGTTAGTTGAGTGTGACCAGTATTTATCAGTATCACTAATGTATATGTTCATTTATTTAAATTTAATCTTTAGAGAAAAGAAAAAAAGGAAAAGAAAGGATGATCGAAAGAAAAAGAAAACAAGAAAACGAACTCACCAAACGTCATCATCATCATCTTCGTCAGATGACTAATGTGATCAACATTTTGTTCTAATTAGTCATTAAACTTTGTACTTTAATTATTATTACTTTCTGCTATATGTAATTATCACTACGTAGGCTATACGTACATTGATATGAACTCTGGTTAACAATTCTAGCAATGGGAGATCCTACCTATCTTGGGCTCATTGATTTGGGCTCATTGATTTGGACCACTGATCTCTACATTAACCCCTTATAGCCCAGCCCATTGACAAAAAAATCGTCTGGCGTTAGACACAGAATGCTAAAGGTGGACAATGGGCTATAATGGTTTTTGGATCGAGAGATAAAAACTATTGCGTGACCTCACTTGGCGGCCATATTTGTAAACTAAAAGGAAGCTTCATTGTTGTTTAGGCAACATGGGGGCCAATGGGACACAGTACATGTATAGTTTAGTAAAGTAAGGTCAGTCCAGTTAATATGGTAGTCGGTTATCTGGCGTCAATTATCATTTTTCCATTTTCGGCGAGCAAAATATTGCAATGTTCTTCGAGGTTGACGCACTGGTCTCTATAAATATCAGTGGGTTGACTTCCAGTTCATATAGGTCACGTATCATTCACCTGTTAAATAGCTGAACAAAGTTTTTATACGTAAAGTTATATTATATTTATTATATATACATTTGTGATGGCAAAGTAACAGTGAAGCAAGTAGCAATTTTGTTATTCAAAAAGTATTTTTTATCAAGTATTCGAAATTGTGTCGATACAGGGTGTTTAATTCTTTTTTTTTCTCTGGTGGTGGTCTTTGAGGTGCAAATGAAATTTTTTACTCTTAAATATGATAAATAATAGTGACTGGTTTGAAATACAACAAAATGCTTATACACTATACTAAAATTGAAACATTTTGCTGACATTTTCAGGGAAAGTTCATCAGTTTGTTTCAATATTTCTCATATTTGACAAATTGTCTGGCAAGTATACCATACAATTTTTTATTTGAATTACTGCACAGTGTAACACGCTAGTAATTTGATTAATTTTCGGTTGAATTGTCATCATATGACACTGGGGAGGCGTACAAATATTTCAATTGTACTGCAGTACAAATAATGATTTTCCCCAAACAAAAATTAAATGGCGGAGTGTCCAATAAATGATCATGTGATATTACTCGTATAATCCCGGAGTGAGAGTACTCGTCATTTTTGACAATTTTAACAAATTGCACTCGCCGTAGGAGCCCGTTCAATTCTGACAGAATTTCCAAACTACTCGTACGATTTATTCCCAAATTATACTCGCATTAACTATACAAACAAAAATAAATTCAAAATTAGAATTGGTCGGTTTTGTTTTCGGGCTTAGGTGTGATCAAGTTAATTTTTTAAGGTTTGGGTTATGGTTATTTTGAAAAAACATCGAAAAAAAAATTCAAATTAAAGTTACCTTTAGGGATCAAGTTCAGGTTAAAGCCCTCTACGATTTCAGTTATCTATTGTTTCCATGTTGGAACGAAAATGGCAGAATACAATAGCAAAACAATAGATGATCATTTTTGATCCAAAAACAACTAAATTCAAAGGATTTGTTAACAATGACTCAACTCTACTTCATAGAGGGCTGTGTTTAGGGTTAGTTTTAGGGCTACAACAAAAATTATCTAAGGCGCTGTTTAGATGATCCCTCTTAGCCGGGATGCGATGAGGCGTGATGTGGGTTTAAATAATGTATTGAAATAAGTCAGCGAGTGAAGTTAGATATTAATTCAACCATTATAACACTTGGATCATGTTGATTAGACCCCTTAGTGCGAGAGAATAGACACTTCCCGAATTCCGTTTCAAATCGAGGCTGGCAATGCAGAACTTTATTAATACATTTGTTATAATCAGTATACAGTGCCAACCTCGCTTGCAAGCTATTGTTCATGTTCACTAGAGCAAATTCGGGAAATATCTATTGCTTAGGATGTTGAGCAGTCATTTAATCTTTGATGACTTTCAAGTTTTAAGTAAAAAAACAGAGCTTTGCTAAAGCAAAGCTTATTAATTTTCATATATCAAAACAACCTCGCGCGTCAATGCATCCCGGCCAACCGGGATTATGTAAAAAGCCGCTAACACTAAAAATTCATGAACCAGAAACAACAATAGGTAATGTTTAATTACTGTATTGAAACAGGAGAGCTGAATGAGAATTAGTACGTATTTAAAAATAGTTCAAAGAACTATTTAATCGAGTGCCCTGAGACTTAAGGGGGGTGCAAATTAGGCGAATTTTCGAGCAGTCATATCTTCACATTTCGTGATTAGCATATTTTTTGTTTCATGCACGGAGAGCTTACAAATAATACGATAATTTTATTACAAAGTACTCTAATACTATGTTGAGTCCGCAAACCTCGGAAGCTCTGAACCACGAAAGATGTTAGTCGTCGTTTTTTTGGGAATATTAGCGTATGAACGAACGGGATGCTTTATGAACGCAGACGTGGAGATTGTTCTCTTACAATGTGTCACACTTCGTAACATTCATAACGTTTATCGACTACTATAAAGTAGGGTACACCTTCTGAAACTTGAAATAAATGCTTAAATTTAGGTGGAACGTTTTCAAAAAGATGTTCGCTTAAAGTGGCTATGCCACGATACGGTGATGTCAATATGGGAAATATTGTTTTCTGACCAGAATTTTGGTGTGAAAATCCGTTTCAAAGTTGAAAAATTCGACAATTTACTTTGTTTACAAAGGACAAAATAGTTTATGGGTTTATAACTTTACTTAGGTCTTGTGTCCTGGTTTTCTTACAATTTTAAACTGGAAATGCAGCAAAATTTCTCCTAAATATTTACGATTGCATGCTAAAGATCATCTAAAATGATGAACCACCATTTTTGCATAGCGTCGTTACCTTGCTTTTCTTTATTATTCAGTTTGTTTGATATATGCAAATATCATACTTGTGACATTACACTGACTGCATAATGAGTTTTTGCAAGGCACAGTTATTGGAGGTTTTCAATGAATTTTATTCTTAAACGAATATATATGGCTACCAGTCATAGCCACACATGTACACCCAGTAAGTGAATTTTACGAACTTCCGTCAAGTACTCGCATAGAAAACTGCACTTCTTCCACGCTCATTATGCAATGTGATGACAAGTATGATATTTGATATCAAACAAACCTGAATAACTCACAATCGAAGCGAGATAACGAAGTTGTACAAATTAGTGGTAGTTAATTAGATTATATTTAACATGCAATCATAATAAAATGCTTAGCTGAAATTTCGCGCCATTTCCTTTTTATAGGCATTTATTGTATCGATAAAACAATGCTTCAGTTATTCATTTTGATATTTTGTATATAAAATGTCGGCAGGAGATTTTATACTTACGACATGTTGTACGTATACACGTTTCAAAACACTCAAATTACTAGCAAACTACGAACAGCACGACCAAAAGAAAATCACAACAAACAAGAGTTTGCAAGGTTTGCTGCGAGAAATCGCAAAAATTCATGCAGAACTCCATTTGCCTCTCCAGAAGCATTTCAAAATCAATTTTATTAGTTCGAAAAAATTAACAAACTATGACGTTTCCAGCTAGCGCTATGACGGTAGACCTGGGGTAGACCAGCCGGTTCGATTGCACAAATTGATTAAAATATTTGCCGGTAACGCCTCTGGTCACCTCGGGGTAACGCAACAGCTACCAATATTTGGCAGTATGTAACGAAACAGCTACCAAAACGGCTACAAAAATGGCAAAAAAATGTGAAGACGAAGGAGGCGCCGTACGGCATTACTTCTCGCGTAAAACAAAGTATGTATATGCAAATATCTTTTCATCGAAACAAAGGTGAATAATTTGCATTCTACGTTTACAACACAATTCGCGTAATACATGGATGGCAACTATGCTTAATAACGCAATACACCGTATGTCGTCGTTAACAACGTTTCTCTCACACAACAAAAAATTTCCCATGGACATTTCTAGTTCTCTTCGTACTACATCCAATTCTGAAAAAAATCTGTACTCCCAATTCTCTTGTTTCCACCGCTTATATAGAGCAGCAAACAAGGTCTTGAACGTTTCCCTTACAGATACGCCAAAAGCGGCTCAGCAAACCCCGGCAACAAAACAACTTCACTTGTGTCTCAAGAATCATCTTGTTTAAAAGCAAATGCGATTTTTATTTATTACCGTATGGTTTCTGCCATGAAAACATTGTGGGAAGCTATGAACACTGATTGAAAATGGTAGTTTTCCGAACAGCTTTATAATTAACCACTGAGCTACATGGTCAAGACGTGAGAAAATCTGTAATTGTTTATTGTTGCTGTGTTGGAAAGACTGCATGCATGTCTTAAAATTCAGCATATAGTACCCGTTTGCTCGGCTTTCTTCATCGTTAACCATATAGCTCAGTGGTGAGAACGGATCGAGGTCTAGTAAATCGAAGATCGAGAGTTCGATTCCCAGCTGTGCTGTAGTAACTTGCTTCTTCGAGTATGCTTTTCCAGGTTTTATTTATTATTTATTGTGATATATAATACCCATTTCCCCGGTGTTCTCCGTCTTGACCGTGTAGCTCAGTGGTGAGAGCGTCGGACTAGTTAACCGAAGGTCGTGGGTTCGATTCCCAGCTGCGGTTTTTTGCTTTTCCCAGTATGGTTTTGCTCACTCGGAGAACAACTTTCACCTTTATTATTTATTTATTTATTTAATATTTACCCACGGTAGCCCTTCCACCTTATATAACTTAAAAACACCAAAAAGTCTTGTTTATATATACATTTAAAAACGTTTTTTACCCTAATCTATAGTACGTATATATAATTATTTACATGCTTCATATTAAAATGATTATTATTTGATATAAAGTTACAGAAATAATTAAAACAAAACAGGTAAAAGGAATATTAATTTGTGGCATTTTTAAAATATTTGTTGTTTATCTAAATTCAGGTCTAAGCACCAAGATAACTAAGACTCCTCTTCATTGCATTTGTTCTGGGCATGACAGCGCGAGCTTAAAGTTATTATTTCGTAATTCATGATTTTCATTATTAGAAATTTTGAACATGCTCGATATGTTTTGAGGACACTCGTTTCTTAATGCTTTGTTAATCAATTGGATAGTTTGTTGTCCCTTCCTCTCTTTTTAAATTTTCCAATTTAACTTTTTTAGTATATTATTTTCTGACCGTGTCTCGTAAGTGTCACCTGTTATGACCCGAGCACTTCTATTTTGACGTTTTTGAAGCTTTTCTTGCAAAGTTTTATTGCAATTTGCCCAAACTAGTGCACAATAATCAAAGTAAGGTAAAACTAGTGCATTGTGCATCATAATTTTTTTGATACAAATTGTTTTACTCGTCTTAGAATACAGAATTTATTGGTCGCGTCGCGTAGCGACGACGACCCATAAATTTGGCTTGGTTATTATTCCATATAATTAGAGTTTTCTAAGCAGTAATTCAAAGCCAACAGTGTCAAACGCTTTCTTCAGACCGAGAAACAATACCCTATTAACATTTCCTGAATTCATGTTTATTGGCCACGAGTTTGTTGTAGCCACCAGGGATGTAGACGTTGAATGACCTTCTCTAAAACCAGATTGTTGTTTTATGATTATGTGATTGTTTTTTAGATAACTGTTAACTTGGGCGTAAACACCTTTTTCAAATACCTTAGATACAATTGATAACACAGAAATAGGCCTGTAATTTTCGCATTCATCCTTTTCTCCATTTTTGTATATTGGTGACAATCTGGTCATTTTCCAATCATCTGGAAAAATTCTGGACTAAAGGAAACAATTATATATGTGTGGTAAAATTGGTGCGGATATAGCACACGAGTCCTTTAGAATTTTTGCAGAAATGTGATCTAATCGGGTTACCAGACTCAGAGGACAACTTCCAACTGCAACTATTTTGTCAATAGCATTTGGCATTTAACATTTTCCCGCCATAATTTATTGTTTTACCAGGTCAATTCCACGCTATTTTATTCGTAAACTCACGGTGTACACACCTGCAAAAGATAGTTCTGCTCGGAAATTTTTTAGTAGTACAGTACATGTGGTTGTTAATACGGTTCATTTTTTGCCTTGTTCTTCCATTAAAGGTAACGTAACCTCAAAAACAAATTGCTCTACTATCCTTTTACACAAATTTGAGATTTTATCTAATTCACACCTTTCTTTACCTTAAATATACCTTTTAACCTCGGGGTCAAGGAACGAGTGGTTAGTGCGCTGTAACGTACCTGTCCCATCCTGTGTTTATAACTTGCAGTTGCTCTGGCTATTCTGATAAGTACTCACTCGTTCGCTTCGCTCACTTGTGAGATGTTTCGTTCAACACTCGAAATAAATGTCATGTTGTGTTGTTGTGCTTATTATATAAAAGCACACCATATTAAAAAAATTCGTTAAAACACATGAAATTAATTACAGCGATAATCAACACATGTACGAACACGATAATCACACAGGTGTAATTATCACTTTTATTAGTGGCGGGAAAACCAATAAAGTGCTAAATTTAATAGTAGTAAAGTAAACCGACCTTTGTAGACAGCGATGATATTTTGTATTTTAATGAGGATTGTGGTGAATCTGATGACTTGTCTAAATCGTTTGTTCCTATAAGCTAGCAAACATTGGTGTATACCGTAAACGTCCGAATATAAGCCCCCCGAATATAGGCCCACGACAGTCGCTAATGCACGCTGCAAACCAAATATAAGCCCTCCCGAATATAAGCCTCCAATATAAGCCCACTATTAGAAGGTCATACAATGCCCTTGCCAGAGGCAGGATTTCACGTGACAGCGATGAAGACGACGATGAACTTACCCATGATTCTGGGGTCAGTTCTGGTACCGCTAACTTGATCCTCGTATGAAACTGATTAGATATACATACTAGCCATTTCTTCATATTTGTTTTAGTTGTTTTAGTTTTGAGTTTTTTTCAATAAACGGTACATCATATGCAAGATGTTGTCAGTATATTATCCTCCCGTATATAAGCCCCTTCGTGTATAAGCCCAGCAAAATACCCTTACGAAACTAAATCAGCCCAGCGCTTATATTCGGAGGTTTTCGGTATTTGTGGGTTTTGAACATAACTGTAACTTCATGATCATATTAAACGTTCTTGAATCACAAAAGTATTTAAGTTTGTTTGCTTTCTTGTCTCTCCTGAGGCACAAAGTACTGTACTGAGGTAGAAAAATTTCCGTGTTTCTATCGATTTTTAGTATACATTCATTCATTGTCTATTATACAAGTCCTGCGTTCTGATTGGCTTCTCGACCGTTGTCTATTACACTGTTAAAAGTTTCTGTTTATTTACAGCAAAAAGTACTGTAAATTTTACAGTAAAAGATGCTGTATATTGGTTTTACAGTAAAATCTGTATTTTTACCTAAACAGCTACTGTAAATATTTACAGTAGTAAAATTATT
>JAOBAZ010294825.1:0-14159 GCA_026546875.1 Pteroeides caledonicum
AAATTGAAATTTTAGGCGGCTAATTGAAGGGCTTAAACTTAAGTAAATCGTATGAAATTTTGACCATTAACAAAACACATAACAAATTTCGCGCCTCTGTACTTAAAATGTGTTTTACACTTGAAAATTGCGTGCGCAAGCCATTTTGAATGCTGTTCTAAACTACACCCCCTGATCTGGAAGATTTGTGTTTCCAAAACTTTTCTCTTCATTCTACTTTATAAGTACCCAAACAATCTATCTACATTAAAAATGCCATAACCTAAACGTTTTTGTGAAATTGCGAGGTGTTTCACTTGTTAAGATAATATTTAGATTTAAACAGCGATACTTTTTTTAGGATGGAAAACACGAAACAGAACTGCCTTGTTTAGACATCTTATTACGCAAAGACAAGATGGCAATTTAGAAAGACATTTACTACAAAGGAACAAACCCACACCAATGCCTTGAATTCTATTCTTGCCCTCCAAAAAATTGAAAAAAAAACATTCCCTACCCTTTAGTTAGACAAATTTGCACAATTATAAAAAACAACAACATACGTCATCAACGCTTGGACGAACTTAAAATATTTCTCAATATTTATCCAACCGAATTTATAGAGAGGATTAGAAACACATAACCCGAATAATCCCAATGTCGCCAGAAAGCTAAAAGAGGTAGTACAATTTTACAGAAGATACAATTCAAGGCACAAAACTTATAATCACTAAAAGCAACCCAAAAATTTAGAGCCAATCTTACCAAAGGAAAATTTTTATCAAAATAAAAACCCGCTACAGTAACAAAGTGCGAAGAACCACGCTGTAACCATGTCCTAATATTATTACAGGAGCGATACTCTATTTAGAAATGGTAAAAACCGTGAACTGTAAATCAACAAATGTTATCTAAATAATGGTATTTCCGAAATGCAAGAGCTTTAGCTACGTAGCAACAGCAGAAAATATGAGAAATTGAGTAACGTTACATAAACAATAAATCGGACATGAAGGTTGTAAGCCAGCATTTATCAAAATGTAGTAGTACAAAATTACGGCGATCTCCGACCGACAATTCAAACGAACTTTTTAGAGAAGCCAAAAGAACATTTTATAGAAGTAGTACAGCGTAACGCATATTAATCATACTTGCAATTCAATCTCTGTAAATAGCACCTATTTTAACGTTGTCACTATAAACTATCATATTTTCCTATAACTACATAAACCAAGTAACCACTGTGATCACTTATTACCTGAAGAGCTGACAGCGAAACTGTTTGTAAATGAGGGAAGAAAAATATAAATCAGTGGTCATATTTTAACAATGTTATTCTAGTTAACAATGATTAATTATTCTAGTTAGCCAATGTCTTGCCGACTGGAAATCGTATTTCTAAAATAAATATAAAAATCCAGCTTAAGGCTCTCACTGTTAGAGACATCAAAGAACCAATGACCAAGATATCTTTACAAAATTTATTTAGTGACGTTTCGTCGCCACACGCGACGTTTTCAATATAACTTACAACGAAAACGGTCAGCGGTCAGAAAGGTAGTGCGGAAGGATTTACTACGCTCCGTAAAACACGCGGGGTTTTTTATATCAATCCTGCGTCCTGCAAGTAAAACTTTTATCGGAGCTGACTGTAAGGAGTACGTTTAACTGGAGGTGGAAAATGTACAACCAAAACAATTTGTTACATCTATTACAACCTCCTTGTGAAGATTTCGCTGTTGGAAATTGGACTTGGCGTCTGACGGCTAGATCAGTTGAATGGTTGCGCCACTAAGCCTACATTGGTATGCGCGCAAACATCACGGCATCAGTCATAGTCAGAGCGCACACCAATGGGAATCGCGTTTGCTCTAATCAGAACTTCTAAATGGTTGCAAGAATGTTCTTAAGAAAAGTGAAAACGAAAGAGATGTGATCATTCTGCGATTTTCTTTGAATTTAATTCATTACAATGCAAAAAAGAAGACGGAGTGTGCACCTCAGTGCGACCGTTAACTGCTTTGTTAGTTGTTGGCGTAACCTCGTGGTTATTCACTGGACGTATAGCTGTGATTGACGCGCCTCAGGTAACCCCAAAGAATTTCATTATTTTATCTGAGTTGACAACAATATCAAGCAATGTGAGCTACCTTTCGTGTTCAACACGCGACCGAAAACTGCGGAAAATTTTAATTATCAGTCATCGTTATGGTCTTCAGTTCAATCTTAACAACGGCGCACATTTATTAATAAGTATTTTACTTGATGGAAATATTTCAATGAACCCTGGCCTTACGGCGCATTGTATGGTTATCAATGCGCGTAGTTTGGCCAGTTTTCACAAAATGGAGGGAAATACACTTGAGCAATTTTCAGAAACTGGTTTACTCCGAAAAAGCTGACCTCATATGCGTAACAGAAACGTGGCTAAAGTACGACATCAGCGATTCCGGAGTTCTTCCCAGATTGCAATCGAACTCTGTACAAGCTCGAACATAAAATCCTTACCATGCTGTATCTACAAATCATAACAGAATATCAGCAAAGAATGGCTTGAAAAACTTAACTTATTCTTAGCAATTTCGTGTCCTATTCACGCAAGCATCGTTGTTTGCGAAGACTTCAATTTTTAAATGATTAACTGGGAGTTATTAAACTTATTAAACTCTTATTAAACACTTTTCCGAACCGGGGCGTCGACATCCTTGATCTCATCATTGCCATAGTACCTAAGCAAATCCAAAATATCTCCGTTATTTCCCCAATTCAAAGTGGCTCAAAAATTTATCAGTCAACCATTACATTTGACCTAACACATCTACCAAGGCATCTCCAAATATAAAACTAACTGTGTTCAATTATTGCAGATGAGACTTTGACGGACTCCGTTCTAGACTAAGTAGCCTTGATCTGTCAGGTTCCGTGTAGTTAAAAAGCGATATCAACGTATCCTGGACGAATTGGAAGAACCTACTTCTTAGTGCAGCTTGTGATCACAATCCAGTCAAAATAATTAAGAACATGACCATTCCACCTTGGTTTAACGGCGAAATCTTCCATGGCATCAAGAAGAAAGAACGAGTATGAAGAAAATTAAAATCATCTCCGTCCAGAACACTGAGGAGTAAGTTCAAAGAACTGAGGAGGGATGTCAAAAAATGGCTGAAACGTATGACTGAAACTCGAAGTAAATTCTTTGGTAATATTAGTGATGATTTGAGACACAGTCCAAAAAGGTTCTTGTCAGTATTCAAACTGAAAGGAAAGCATGCCAGTATACTGGATACTGTCACTACGGAAACAAACTCAGCATCTATCCCCCTGCCTCTTGCCCTAATGACACGGCCAATATTTTCAACAAGTATTTTGCTTCTATCGTGACTGGGAATGACAAACCAACTGCTGATAATCCATCTATATCATCGTCGGATGCGACAATGTGTGACTTGATTGTTTGCAAAGATGAAGTCCTAGCCATTTTGAATCTCGACACCCACAATGCGACAGGCCCTGACAAGTTATCACCTAAGATCCTGAAAAAAATGCGCCTATCAAATTGCACTATCACTATTCTTGTTATTTAACGTTCCCTTCACCAAGGCTCATTGCCAGATGAATGGAAATTGGCCAATAAGGTGACAAAACCAAAGTCGAGAACTATTGCCCAATTTTTCTTTTCTGCGTAGTTCCAAAAATCTTGGAGCGATGCGTGCTGAACAAACGTGATGATACCTTACTGGGCGTGGTCAACTCGTCACAGCATGGCTTTCTTCCCGGGAGATCATGCACAAACAATCTGGTCAAGGTCTTGGATTATTTCAGTTCATTACTTGACGCTGGTAAACAAAGTCATGTGCTATTTATGGACACGTCCAAGCATTTTGAAAAAGTCAGTCACCCATTATTAATAAAAACAACACTGGAGGCTCCCTACAACATTGGAGGAGCATAACAACATTGGAGGATCCCTGCTTGACTGGCTTGCTTCATATTTACATGGTGGACAACAGTGTGTCACAATACTTGGAGGGGTTTCATATTAAGGCCAGTATCTCCTGGAGTTCCGCAAGGGAGTATTTTGGTGTACATCAGTGATCTACCTTCCTTGATCTACCGTCAATGAGGCTGTTGAGAACTCGAAAATTGCCTATTTTGCAGACGATACCAAGGGCTTTCGCGGTGTCGACACAATCTTTGATGCTTTTCTCGTTCAATCCGATCTATGCAACCTGGATAACTGGTTCGCCGCAAGTAACCATAAAATTAAATGAACTTAAATGCAAACATGTTAGTACTCACAAACTGAATGAATGAATGAACGAACGAACGAACGAACGAATGAATGAAGGGGAGAGAGCTGCAAATTCAGTAAAGTGATCTTTTCAAAAACCACATTGATAAGGGCTCAGGATAATATGTTCCCTTAGATAATCACCAACTTGCTTGTGAACGGCTCTCTCTAAGGAGGGGTTTCCTTTCTAGGTCCTCGGTCTTGCCTTTCTTAAATAAGGGAATTACACGTGCGGATTTCCAGTCATCTGGTATTCGGCCCTGCCGTAAAGAAGCATTGATGATAATTGTCACTGGTTTAGCAACAATGTCCGCACTATCCTTTAACAAACGTGGTGGAATATTGTCCAATCCGGCTGCCTTCCCGGTTTTCAGTCTACGGAGTTGGTTTAACGTGAAATTCACTGAAACCTCCTTAAATTGAAACTGCCGAGCTCAAAATGAGGTAAACGCACTTGTCCTAATAATGTGAGCAATAAAAACTATAGATGCACCATTAGCTTCTCTGTGACGTTTGATTCTCTGTTCTTGGTTATTCTAGCCATTCTAGCCGCTCTGTTCTTGGATATTCTAGCCAAGTTTGGTGTCCTCAGTCCATCAATCTAATTCGCCGTACAGGATACAACGGAGGGCGACAAAGTTTATACTAAATCTGCCATTCTTATGTTTAGATAGCCATCAGGAACGACTTGCTTGCTTGGACATTTTTCCGCTTTCATACTGGCATGAGTATCTAGACGTGGTGTTTTTCTTTAAATCTATAAATGGCTTTATGTTAGTTTCTGAAGATGTCCTTCCTAAACCAATAATTCAATCTCGAACTATTAGATCAACCATACTAGACCTACTTTTATTCCGTCCTTCTAAATCAACGTTCCTACTTCAATCGTGTTACCAGAGTTTGGAATTCTCTGCCGGCCAAGACTAAGAACCATCAACCTACGTGCTTTAAGATGCTTACTTCTGAACTGCTACACTACAGCTCAAACACGGAAGAATCAAGAACTTGGAAAACCTTTTGCCCTAAATGTACCTATAGTCGTAGATTAGATGTTAAAGTAACTTGTTGTTTTTAAAATGTATCCTATCACGTGTTCTAAATGTAACTCTTGTTGTTCATATAAAGGCCCCAGGTAATTGGTTTCTAACTGTTGTACCTGGTTTTGTATTGTTAAATAGATATCTTTTTGTTGTAAATATAATGTAAATACACGAATAAATGCAGGAACGTGCACCTAATTTATAATTAAGTACTTGACAAATCGAATTATAACACCAATACTCCAGGACAAATCAAAATTCCACCTGCTTAGTGCGGACCCTGTCAAGCAGACCATTTCTCATGAACAAAACTACATACCTTTCTACTTAATCTAAAGATCCACCAAGTGATTACAAAGGAACTTTATGATAAAATAGCACCAGTAGATTCAAAACCAGGAATCTTACATGGATTACCAAAGGCACATAAATCAAACATTCCTGTAAGACCTATTTTGTCAGCAATAGGAACACATTCATATAATCTGGGGAAATATCTTGTTAATATTTTGTGTGGTATTTCTTTTAGTCCCTTTGTAGTTAAGGTTACATTCTCCTTTGTCGAAAAATTACGTAATCTCGGTCTTGATACTTATATGGTATTTATGGCTAGTTTTGACTTGAAGTTCCTCCTTACAAATGTTTCCCTTGATGAGACAATTGACATAGTTATTAACAAGTTATTTCGTGATTCAAGACGCTAGCATGATTTTTCGTATGTCCAATTTAGGAAACTTCTATATTTTGCTGTTAAAAACTGCCATTTCTTGTTTAACGTTCGTCTTTATGAACATACTGATGTGGTAGCCACAGGGGTCACCACTAGGCTCGTTATTTGCTAATATATTTTTATCACATCATGAAAATGTATGGTTGCGAAACTGTCCGTTAGATTTTAAACGTTTATTGACGATATGTGGATGATTGCTTTCTGGTTATTTAATAATACCACCATGTTAAAGCATTTCTGGATAACTTAAACGTCCAACATAGAAACATCAAGTTTACTAGCGAATTAAAGCAGAATGAATTCCTTCTTTTTCTGGATGTTCTAATTAATCGTTCCGATAGGTTTTTACATCTGTTTATCGAGAGCCTACGTTTACGGTTTAATACTTAATTTTGATAGTTTTATTCCGTTGTTTGGAAACATGGCCTGGTCTATTGCTTAGCAAACACATATTTTAAAATATGTTTATCATATTTTATTTTCCATTCCAAAGTCAAAAAGTTAAAGAAGTATTTTGTTCAAAATGGTCATCCCTTTTCTTTTGTTGAACGTTGTGTGACATCTTTTCTTGACAAAATCTTATCTCCTAGAAATAATAAGCAATCCGTTCCTCAACGAGTGATTTATTTTTGTATTAATTTCAAGGGAGGAATTCACTCGAATTACACCCAAAACCTAAAACATTGCTTTCTTTTTGTTATTCTGAAACTGACTTGCTGGCTTATTTCAAACCTAGTTTGCGCTTATCTAGCTTTTTCTGGTTTAAGAAACGTATCTCTTTGTTGCTGAGATCACATGTGGTTTATCAGTTTAATTGTCAATGCTGCGGAGCATTATATTTAGGGAAAACATGTCGAAATTTACACACGTGCATGAACATGAGAGAATTTCTGCGTTAGCTGGGCGGAAGCTTTGAATCATTCTGCAGAAACGTCTCACCCTATTTCTGATATTGATTTTTCTGTGATCTCATCTTCTAATTCTACTTATGAACAGCCTCTTAATGAAAATAACAGTTCAGTTCCTCTTTCTTTGTTTTAATTTGCTCTTTTTGTTTACTTTCTCTTTATTTTAAATTTTAAACTTTTTATTTACTCACGCAACGTGTTAAAATTCAGTTGTAACTAGCTTACGCGCCAGTTTTTATTTGATTACATCATGTCAATATGATTATAAATTAGATGCACGTTCGTTGTAAGTTACTTTAAAAATGCCGCGTGTGGCGACGAAACGTCAGTAAACAAATTTTGTAAAGAACATCTTTGTCATTCGTTATTTGATATCTCTAAATAATAGGGACAGTCTTAAGCTGGGCCTTTATATTTATTTTAAGAATATATATTTATGTGTGTATGTGTGTATGTATAATTAATTTGGTTTAGTTCTTACCCTAGAAGGCTGAATGAGTTTACCATAATCGTAATTTTCGTCTGGAATTAAGTTTACATGACCCAAGTCTGTTTCAACTTCATAAAGTATTTCACAATTTTCTTCAGTTGGTTGTGTTTTCCAGCGGTTTGTTGCTCTGCAACATTTATCAAGAACACACAAAAGAATACAATCTAGCTCTGACATGGAGTAAACTTTTCTGTATATAATAGCGTTCAAGCGGTGGCCTAGACAGAAATCAATAGATATACTATATTAATATATTAATATATTTCTAATGTGTAAACACCTTTTTGGTCTGTACTTGTCTAACCCGCGAGCCCCAGGAGAAGCCTGGGAAGAGAGGTATTAATGTTGACGTTGTTATAGCTTCTCCGAGAAGCACACAAGCAATATACGGATGTTATAGCTATGGTTTAAAACATTTTCAACTTAAGTTTCTATAATAGGCCGCGGCACATTTAAGCACATTTGGCTTTCGTGACATCCATCCATTTTCTTGGTCTTAGTATATCGATTTTAACTTACATTAGTACCAAAAAATGTTCTCAAGGAAAGTTTTCGCCCATTCTTGAGAAATCGTTTTCCAAACCTCTTCAAATAGTGGCCTGTTATTGAATATCTATCTTGAATGTTTACTCGCCCTATTCCTAAAATGGGCGCGTTCAACCCCACTTTTAAAAAAATTGAAGGGCTTTGTCGGGTTCAATGCACACTGATTAAGTAATTTTAATCGCAATTCACAGCGGCAAAGCCATGTATTTTGTTGTATAGGCTATTTCGCTAGTTAGGCATCCGGTAAGGACAAGCTGAAAATATTATTGCTTTCCGACAAAGATTTCCATGTGAAAATGGGCTGCAAGGACAGAAATTAAGTTATTTAAATGTCAGAAAGTGGTACTGTCTGGAAAAGAGCATTGATGTCACCTTTGGGAAACAAGCGCTTAATGGAAATACAAAACAGTGGTCCTCAAGCAAGTTTTTGATATGAGCGATACTAAATCATGCCAATCCGTATTAAACATCGATCGGGGCAGAAGAGAAAAATTGCTTCAACTACGCTTTTTATTCGCCTAAAACCATTTCATTCCCATTTGTGACGTCACTGCCCGCAGTTAATTTCCTGCAAATTAACATTTGTTAATGACTTATTGTTTGCAAACAAAGCGAGCCTTGCAAACCCTTGTAAACGAAGTGTCAAAATAAACAGCTGAAACCCTGTTTTACCGGAAAATCCCCATTAAGAAAGTCACTCTAGGAGCTGTGAATAACGCGAAATGTACACGAAAAATGTTGCCATTTGTACTGCAAACATTTACTTGCTATTCTGCCCTTCATAGAAGCAAAGAATCACCAATCGTTAGTAACTTCAAGCTTTGTCCCCCCCCCCATGAATCTGAAGCAGGGACAATTTGAAGTAATGAGCCCCAGTTGGGGGTTCATTGCTTTAAGGTGTCAATGCTCCAGTATATTCTCTCCTCCCAAAAACTGTATGACCCCTCGGAAAAATGGATCCTAAAATTGAACAACTGCAATGCAATGCAAAACTATTTGTAATATCATTAGTATGTATCAATTCAACAGACAACACTGAAATATACATGAAGCCGACAACCTACAATCTTGTTGAACATAAACGAATACAAATTTAGCTTCCAAGATTAATGAGAAATGCCATTGTACGAAAATAAATATCTATATCTATTCAGCAATTTAGTTTGCAGCATGGCGAAAAGTAAAAGTCAAATCTACTGTTTATGCGCAACGCAATTGTTTTTGTATTTTTGTCCTATGCAAAATGTATAGATGGTTAATCGAGAGGCCAGGAGGACAAATCATTTCAATGCTTGTTTACGTAACAGCGACCATGCAGTCGGGGGCTTGGGACGTTCAGCTCCTTCGCACAAATATTGTGTGGATAGTGTTTTGTTGAGTGTAACATAAAGTGTAAAACATAGGAGCGCGCCTGCGAGAAAAGTGAACATGCGCTACGAAAACGTACAAGAAACGCTTGTGAGATTTTTATGTTATGTTTCAGTTTGTTTTTAAATATGAGAAATGCAATTGTTCAGTTTGGTTTAAAGTGCTTTTAAGCAGTGGTTTGGACAATGTAAGTAAAAATGACTTGTTTGTTAATGTTTGTTAATAAGAATTACATTATAAACGTATATATTATTATATTTTCCTTATAGCTTCAGATTTATTCATACAATTATTTGTATTAAATGTGAAAACCAAACCACTGTTGTTGTTCTCTGCTGTCGTCGTCAGTACCATCGATCCAGAAAGAGCATTTGATCATCTACATAACTAACATGACAGTCAGTTTAAATAACAGCTCTTGTCTCGCCCCTGTGTCCTAGTTGTTTAATTTGGTGTATGAATTCAGATGCTAGTAACAAGCAAGGTACATTCTTGTTACTGGAATCGTTATCTTTAAATTTAAAAATTGGCAAGGCGACATATACTTATTTCGTTGACTCGCGTTCAGTCAACACTCTGAAACACTAAGGAAAGAAAGGAAAAATCTTTGAAATCAAAAAATTGACAAGGCGACATATTCTTATTTCGTTCAGTTGCGTCCAGTCAACACTTTGGTAAGGAAATGACGTTTATTTTCCAACGTATCAAAAACAGAATAATTGTTTTGTTCACCTCCTGGTACAATCAAACGTTGAACGCATAGACTTATTATAGAACTACTATAATATGCAATTGATATCATTTTGCGGTCATGCATTTAAATATCCGCTTAATATACTTGTGTAATGTGTAATAACAAGTAAAAGGAGTCATAAGCCACAATGCTGCCTAAGTAATGCAAATATTTGCAGAAACGAATAACATGAATTAGTATAAATTTTCAGTTGGCTATAACATTTCTCGCAATCTGATTGGTTGACACAGGCCAGCTCTGAGGCAACAGTCACTGGTTGCCAGGTGACTATAACGTTTTCAAGATGGCGGCGTTTTTACAGCGTAGCTAGCATGAACGAAAAAAAGGGGAAATTTAAGCAGGATAGCGTGTAGTGAAACACAAACCAAAGCAAAAATCATGAAGAGGACCTCATTAAGGAGCTTTAAAGTAAAGATTTTAACCTGTGAAGTGTTTTTATTCTACAAAAACATGGCTTTGTCGTTTGCGAAAAATCCATTGCGAGAAATAATCGACATTTGAAGAAACTAGTACCCAGCCCTAGTTTTTGAATTTGGCGCAATGTACTGTCTTTCAACCGAGTATAGTACAATGTTTAAAGGACTGGTTATGAATATTGGGTAATGGCGGACAATCGCAAACAAGTACTAGCCAAACAATGTTTCGAAATGTGCTGCGAATTCTTTGCTTTTCTCGCCAGATTATATTATCGGGAGTAGATGATGGATAGGCTACGATGAAAACACTGGCGGATTTAGACGTAAGTCAAAATAAATTACACAGCTGGGCGATGGAAACTTAAATTCAAAATACTTCAATTACAATCCTATTGGTTAAACAGTTCTAAAGAATATGAATTTTACCAATGGGATTCTTGTACAGATATTTTGAATTTTTAATGCAAGCCAGCTAATTAATTCTGACTGACTTCTAAATCCGCTTGTGGATGAAAATGGCAAGATTTCAAGGCCTAAAACCGCAGCGATGAGAAATCGGATAAAAGAATAATGAATATGGTGCAATACTTTGTGTGTTTCTACTTTCAAATCAAATCAAATCAAATGTCTTTCGAAGATGCTTCATATATGCCAATATTGTATATCTCCGTAAAGAAGGTCACTTATTCTCATGTTTGCCATATTGTGTGTTTTTAGAGCAATAAGCGATTTATAATTTCAAAAACCCCAATGTTTTTATCATCTGCAAATTTTTCCTCGGAACACATTATGTGTATTTTGAATTAAACAACTTGAAACAGATAGAAATCGTCGGTTTACTTAAATATTAAGAGTATACATAACAATTTCTTTGATATTCCCATTGTAAGCCCTATTAATTTTGCTCTATTAATTAGCTCGAAATATTTCTAAGTAGACACACGCTAGGCGCATGCGTGTCCATTATTTCTCGCCATGCAAGTTTACGCCATGTAATTATTGGTGTGAACAAGAATGTAAAGTCGAATAAACGTACAATTTACGGCTTCGTACATGTAATTTTCACCTGAAAATTTATACTAAAACAATTAGTCGCCTCAGATTACAAGCTTATAGTCACCTCGGCACTTCGCGCCTCGGTGACTATGAGCTTGTAATCACCTCGCCTTCGGCGACTGATTGTTAATTAGGACTAATTCGGACTTTCGTTTGTACCATCTTGATGTGCCTTGTCTTGTCAACTGTCCGCTGTCTTTCGTCTGGATTTGGGCTTTGGTTTCTATTTTGTTGCTAAACTTTATGCTAGGATTGTCTTGAGGTTTTTTCACTCATAATGCATGGACTTTTACATGTTTCTCTCTTCGCCGTACATTTCGTTTCAAACTAAATAGTCTATACTGACAATTTATCGTGAGACGTCATTTCAATTTTTAAAATTTTGAATTGACCAATCATATTTGACTACTATCAGAGGGTGCAACCCGATACATTTTTGCAACCAAAATTAAAAGGTGATATATTCAACAATTAGTCGCCGAAGGCAAAGTGATTACAGCCTGACTATGAATCTGTAATCACTGAGCCTGTGGCGACTACAGGGTGTAATTGTTTTAGTATAAATTTCCAGGTGCTCACCAATACCGGTAACATTATTAGGCTTCTTTTAATTATTGAAATGACATTGAATAATCAAATAATTTTTCATGCAATGCGCGTGCGAGTGACCATGTAACCAAGGGTGTTTACTGCAACACCCTTGGTTACATGGTCACTCGTGGGCCAGATGAAACTGGACAACTCACAATCGGCCAGTGAAACTGCAACCGATGGCCTTTCGTTGTCTTTGAGTAATTGGTCTCGACATTGACGACTGGTTTCTGGACTTCTGTCGCTATGAATAAAGGACGTTAGCGCTGTCGACATTTGCTTAAACTGATTAAGTGTTCGACACTCGTAATAGATTTCGATTCATCACTCTTGTGGCCTGTGATTGCTTTGATCTCCCGCGTTTCGATGTTCCTTGCAGACAGCACTGAAACCGTTGTCGCACCAATTAAAGATGGTTTGCGAGGTATGGAACAATTTCAGCGCCTTCAGTCATCTTTCGGAGCATGTTTTCAAGCGCGTTATTGCTAACCTTGAGGCTACGTACCAGACAGCATGGGATTTTGGACTAAATTTTGAGCTATCACTTCTTGAACTTTAGAATAGAGCATCGATGCTGAGGTTAAGATTACTCAAGTACAACTTCAAAATAGCTACGTGACCCTTTTTTGAGCCTGCTTGCGCGATCATTTTGGCATAGGAGTGATCTTCAGATCCACCCAAGTGTCCCTACCACGGACACTTCGGTTTAGCTCAAAATATTCTTGGCCGCCTGTAGCGGTAACCAAGCAGCATTAACTTCTTTAGTGTGGACTTATTTCTCTTTTAAGTTTTCCAAAACATACGAAAATGATAAACTAAACCACTGCAGCAAGGCCTGAGGATTCCCCGTACTCACATCAGCACCCTAACCTCTCTGGTACAGCTTCTTCGCGATGCCGCCTGTCAAAGGAACTGTGTGAATATTGGTTGCTACCTTTCTTTTTCTGGCAAGATGTTTAAGGTATGAACTTAACGTTTTATTCGCTTCGCTGAACAAGGCTTGGTCAGATATGGAAAATATTTTGTTATGAGCGCTGCTTTCAAGTGGCGGTCAATTGCCGTTCATGTCGACAGCAAGCTTGTTTTCTTATAGAAGCTCCTTTCTGGCGAGTCATAGAAGTTAGACAAACATTCATTCATATCTTCAATGCTTATGTTTTCACTCAATGTACTAAATTCATTTTGTTGCTCAAACCACTCTAGTAGAAATAAATTTGCAATATGATATCATTGTATAATTGTTTGTTTACATTGGGGCTCTGGTAGCAAATTGCTATTTGTGTTCCCACAAAAAAGGCAGTGTTCCCACAAAAAAGGTAAAACCAAAGATTTTTACCTGGAAATATTTTCATGCCATATTTTGTAGGTTGTTTCGTTTTTCCTGGAATACTGTTTTAACTAATATGTTCAATTGTTTCCTTTGTAACTATTGGAAGACATGTAGCCATTTTTTAAAAAAGAAAAAACTTTATAGCCACCGGGGGCCGGTTGTATGTACGCTGTTTAATTTAAATTTTGTAAAATGGCTACTCGTTTTGCAGTTGTTTCAAAGGAAGAAATGCACGAATTAGGGAAAACAATAGGAACACCCAGGGAAACCAAGATATGACATAAAAATATTGGTAGAAATAGTGAAATTGTGAAAAGGTTTCTCACAAAGTTCAAGAATGTCAGCACTGATCGCATTGCCCTTGCAATTTCTGATAGTTAAGCAAGTTATTGGTCAGTATGGTGAATGTATGAAATCAAAGCTAATCATGCAAACCTATTATGGTGCAGCTGTAATGAGTGGTCATCTCCATGGCGTCCAAATCCAAGTTCGTCAAGATTACCCCTATGCCGTTTTTTCCATTGTGCTGCTCATCGCTTAAATCTGGTTTTATGTCAAGCTTCTCTGAATATTAAGGAGGTGATTGATTGATTGATTGATTGTGACCTAATTACAGATAATCCTGCGCCAAACACATTAAAATAAATAGAGTTATTA
>JAOBAZ010294936.1:3497-14157 GCA_026546875.1 Pteroeides caledonicum
AATGCAATGAATTCACTGCATCAATGGGAAGTAACATCACCATGAAACAGACTAAAATCTATTACATCCCATTGGCTGAGTTGCATCAATGGGAAGTAACATCACCATGAAACAGACTAAAATCTATTACATCCCATTGGCTTAGTTTGCCATTAATGGGTTAACATAATGGGTCATTTTAATTACTAAACCATATTTAACCATAACCATATGACAATATACACATAGCTAAGAATGGATTGCACAATACGTTTTGTTGAACAGAAAAGGATACAGGAGTCTTTCATATAAAAATATGAATCTGTAAAAAAATGTTATGAGTTTAATATTTTGGTGGTGTCTTTCAAATTGGCCAAAAATATTTTTTACTATGAATGCCTTTTAGAGTCCAGCAGATGATCAAAAAATAGCTTTTTCCAAATCCTAGTTACTCTTATAATACCCCTCACATACCCAAGCCTTTGCACGGGGTTTCCACTATGGGAGGAAATTTCCTTCTAATAGCTTGCCCCAAGGAGGGGAGAGGTCAAGTGTTACCATCCTCCTTTGGAAAAGTTCTTTGTTTGTTTTACTTGATGATGCTCTGTCCCACAGTGATAGACACTTGCAAATTGCTTGTGGAAACACTTTGCCCCTTATTTATAGTACTGACTATACCACCACCTGGTTCAAATTGGTATTTTATTATAAGGCATTAAGATGTGTAAAAACAACCAGGAAGTAATTTCAAGAGGTTAATTTTCACACCTGTAATTGTACATACAACTTCATAAATTCCATGCTCATTTCTCCATGATCCACACTCAATACATTGTGACATAAAAATCAACTCAGATCCAAGTATATAAAGACACTTAATTGTAACAATGTATAATATAGACTAATTATTTCCCAAGTCCTGAGCACAGTCGTAATTTACTTATTTAGTAAATTATACAAGTAATTTACTTATTTAGTAAATTATACAATACCGGGTAGGACGAATATACATGTATTTTGTTTATTGCAGACAATTTCTGGTGCCGTGGAGTGTTATCTACTCGTCTACATTGATGTTTTGTCCCCTACTAGACATAGGCCATTAAAACTGACTGTGAATTCATAGCCATTATTCTATAATAAATGATAATTTACACATACGACCTAACGCCAACGTGTCACAAATACAGTTACGACATACAGGAATTACATGTAATTTAATTACACTGTCTGGCATAATTTATTGTTATCAATTTCGATTTTGCTGGCCTGCCTAGCCATACGCAAAAAGTTATAAGCCTATCAAACAATAAGTTGTTTATCTTTTAAACTTACCGTACTCATTTCGGTGTAGGTTTCAAATTGTCTACAGTACAATGGTTTCGATTGAAATGTCACGGCGCAACCAAAGACTAAGTTCAACGTACGGCTTTCGGCTTGCGTACTCGAAATGAAAGTAACGATGAACGTAGACTAATTACGTAATTTGATACAGCCCAGCTTAGGCCGCGTAATTTATGTCAAAGCGAGAGAAGGCTGGGAAAAAGTTGGGGGGTCCCGGCTCGGCTTTTGTTCCAGGGTTTCACATGTGTCGGTCTTTTCGAGAGAAGTCGTAGAGGCAACATGGTAGGTGATTTAGGAGCTAGAATACTCTTTTTTCTCCGCAAAACTAAACGATTTATTGCATTTCTTGGTAGAATAATAAAGTTTTTAATGTAGTCCATATCCGGGTTTTGGTTTGAGATATATTAGAATGTTATAAAGTTACCCATGAATTAAAATTGGGATAATAATTATAAAGTGATATAAAAGGACCCTACCCTGCCTGTACTGTAGACTGTAGTGTATGTGTGATAGATAACTAAATGTTAAATAAAAGTTTTTTTAACAGACTTTACGTTTTTCTTAATCTCAGTCTCGGTGAATTCTAAAACTAAAAGTCACAAAGTTTGGTTTGCTATCAAGTATTAATATTTATATTATATTAAATTTATTTCAAGTTATATATTTAGTTAATCAGTTAGGATAGTGATTGTTAATACTTCTCAGTCAACTCACTCTTTGACGTCAGCAGTGCAGTTTCTGTATTTAACCTGAAGTGTATTTCATGTGTACTCCCTACATCATACATGCATTGTATCAGTTATTGACCTGGAAGAAGGGTATTCAACAAAAAATTACCCAGTGGGATGAAATATTCTAAGGGTGCAGTTCGAGGAATATTAGTTTTGAGGGGTAATTTTTTGTGGAATTTCCAGACTGGATAACTAGTATATTATACCAAGCAACAAATAAACAAACAATCATGTCTTTTGTTCAAAATACATAATATGCAAAATTAAATGAGATATTTCAAATATATAACATCATCATAAGAATATTTGTATTCACAAATAGGATGTGGGTGGGACTTGTTGCTTTTGTTGTGTTTCTTAAATCCATGTTGACTAAAAAGCCTTTCCATTTTATCTTAATTAAACCATGCACCATGGTGCTGGCTGCAAATGGCCGGTTAACAGATTTTACTCTGGCTAATGCCAGACCATTTTACTCACCCGGGGAATGCCCTTACAGGCTTTGGGTTGACATATAACATGTGAATCTTCACCATCATTGATCAACCTGATGTTGGTCATATTTAACAAACTTGATGGGATTTAAAGTTGAATTACCCTCCCTTGTGGGCACAAAGGTGGGAATTTCAGTCTATGTTCCATGCCCTGGAAACTGCTGGTTGAAAATTGTAGGTCATGTAATTCCACAAATAATCTCACCGTCACATGGTATACCCTTATCTGATAGGGTAGTAATATTACATGAAGGCTACATCAATCCACAAATTGCTAACATACTACCTATTTTACCCCAATAACCCAACACAAATACAGTTGTTCACCTAGATCCAGTCTGTATTCAATGCACTCCACACCAGAGATTTTGGACATGAACATGAAAATGGTTGTAATAATATACCAGTCAATTCTAACTGTGATCATCTCCTGCCGGGTGAACCCTCTGGATTTAACCAGAAGTTAGTTAGCACATGCAGGAATTTAGCATGGAAAGCATGCCTTTTCAGACATTTGTCAGAAGTGATCAGTGGTTGACAGTTTTATGCAACAAAATTGCACTTCATTTCATGTAGTTTTCTTATGCAGAAATTATATGTAAATTTCACAGATATTTACTTTTGATCTAGCTTGGGTTGAAATCTGGAACAAGAGCAAAAATATTTACCATTTTTCTGGTGTATAACCCACATGTTATCTGCCATTTTTAACCTGTATGTTATCTGACAATGTGGGAAGTATGTTAAGACCATATTAGATTCAACAGCACTGTAGCTTATTTTTATCTTGTGATGTTATTAGAGATTGTTTAAAATTGGTTGTAAAATGTTTCTTGTTATCAAAATGATGTTTGAAAAAACCATGAACCAGTTCTGAAGTGAAAAAGAAAACCTTTGGCTATGCCATGAAAATTGGTCTCAAAAGTTTAAAAGAAATTTTCATTGCCATTATCTTTAAACTAATTTCAACCCATATTCAAGGGCAGGAGGCCCCTGAAATGTAAAATTCTCTGTGTAACTGTTAGACAGAGTAAAATCTGTTAACCCTTTATAGCCCATTGGCCACCTTTAGTATTTTACTTTGTCCAAGGCCAGACAATTTTACCTGGCAATGTGGAAAGCCTGGGCTATAAAGGGTTAAACACTTATTAACCCTTTATAGCCCATTGGCCACCTTTAGCATTTTACTCTGTCTAACGCCAGACAATTTTACTTGGCAATGTGGAAAGCCTGGGCTATAAAGGGTTAAATGGCCATCCCACAGTGAATGAATTAATCGTTGTATATTTATACATTCTGACACACTTAGTATGAGTTTCAACATTGTCACTTCCAAATACCTCAGTTTTCGACTATATTTCCACCAAAGCTCTGCATCTTTTGCAGCTTCAAAACAAGATAGCTGTCATTTGTGCCTAAAAGTACTTTGTTTAATAAACAATGAACAGTATTGTTCCTGTGGCAGGAGAGAAGTTTTGTGAAAAACAAAGTTTATGACAATAGTCACCTTTTTGTTTTACGATGGTGCAGGTAATATATTTTTCAAAAAATAGTGCTGTTGTTGATGTGCAGGTTACATGTCATGCTGGTTATACACCAGAAAATATGGTTCTTTTTAAACAGTCATTTTTTGTCCACACCACATGGAATTTGACTGTGGTTTTTGCCAACACACTGGGGAATTTGATCAATTTTTTTCAAAATCACATATCTGGGGATTGCCCTGGGGTATTGTTGCAGTTGGAATTTACTTGTACATAAAACAGTAGCGATAAAGGTATTCATGTATAAGCAACAACATTTTCAAGTTTAGTTTGCTCTGATGAAGGGCCTTCACTCAAAACTTAATTAGCAAAACTTTTCACAGTTTACCAATTTTTTGATCTTGAAGAAAGTTATGTTTTACAATGTGAAGGGTGTCAAAGGGAAGAGTGATATCAAGTAAGGTTGTGGGGGACGAACATGGGAGAACAGGGGATGAAAAATAAAGATGCAAATGCTGTGTGCAACCTGATGTGGTCGCTGTGTAAGTGGGGGAAGTGACTATAAGTTTTTGTTTTATGTAAAAGTACAAGGAAAAAATAGGACAGGATATTTTAGTTCGATATAAACTAGTTAAAATATTGTTTACCAACTAAAGTTTGCTATCTTTAAAGCAGCTAAAATATTTTTGTTCAATTTAAGACTTCCAAAAGACGTAACAATGGTCGATCCAAGAAAGGTAGAGGACATGTTAGGTTTATCAGGTGCACTAATTGTGCTAGAGCTGTTCCAAAGGATAAAGCTATAAAAAAGTTTGTTATTCGAAACATGGTGGAAGCAGCTGCTGTTAGGGATATCAATGAGGCCAGTGCATATGAACGTAAGAAAAATGTTTACATTACCAATTCCCTGCTCTGAACTCAAAACTTATAAAATGTTAAATTAAAACTAAAAACAAGATGCCTGTGAGGGTGTTAACTGCACTGCATATTATTTATAGCATTGAGAATTTAGTCGCTGCAGGCTGCCAGCCCTCACTTCAACAGCCCTGATGGTACCTAGTAGTGTAAGTCAGTATTGGGTAGCCATATTGTATAGCCCTTTCATCATAAGTCAGGTAGTTGGTCATTGCTTAGTGGTGATTAGTAAGTAACCAGGTGAAAGCTTTCAGCTTTCACCTGGTTACTTAACTAAAAAACAAAGACGGCGACAACGACAGAGGAAATTGGCTGACAAACCTAGACTGCGCCGCACGCTACGCTTTGGCGCAGTAATGACTATTGCTAAGATTTCTCAGTATTTCACATATCAACAAAAAAATGACAGAATATTCCAATGAAATATTTGTTCCATTAACCCTTTATAGCCTGTTGGCCACCTTTAGTATTTTACTCTGTCTAATGCCAGACAATTTTACTTGTCAATGTAGAAAGTCTGGCCTATAAAGGGTTATTAACTTGTGGCTAGCCATGCACTCACACCAATCCGCATTTGTATTTTAATGTTTATTGCAATTAGAAAAAGCAACATTGAAAACATGTATTGGTATGATGTCTGATTGTAAAACTTTGACCCAGCTTATACAACCATAACAGTAAATAGTACCTGGTAAAAACTTTTATAACGTGGGGCTTTGACTTATGAATCAAGTCAATTTGTACATCATGACCAAATATGGTAAAGAGGGATACCTCAAGGGAGAACCTCTGTAGAAGGTTATATACCGGTAGTAGAGAATGTCTCTCATGTTTAACATTCTTAGAATCATTAAAAATCAAAAGTCGGTAAAATGTTTGTAACTCTTTTATAGTTTATGCCTTGCCAAAATTGTATGTGAAGCTCTGCTATTGTGTTAGTTGTGCTATTCACTCTAAAGTTGTAAGGAACAGGTCCAGGGCAGAGCGTAAGATAAGGACCCCTCCTCCAAGATTCCGTCCAAGGGTGAGTTACTAGTTACTAGTTGTTTTTTTTTTACCATTATTTGATTTGTGTATACAATATGCTGGTACAGTATATGCATGCATGGCCCAATGTATGTACGGTACGTACGTACGTACGTACGTATGTACGAACCTACTTACGTATATGTATGTATGTATGATTTACGATACGATTTATGTACTATTTATATTGAAATAAAAAGAAACTCAATAAGAAATATGGTGAACCAACGTCTTGATAAGATAAATTGACCGAATTACCTGCACAATGACAGTAAATTGGTCTTCTAAATTGAACGCAATCGCACGCCTCACAGCAAAAGTGCTTGCGGTTTTTTACATATATATGGCCATTTACAAATGAAAAATTGACAGATGTATGTGTTGTATGTATTCAGCAGAGTTAGAGATTTACGGTATTCCACATATACCAGTAAGCTTTTAATTTTGAATACCGTATTTTATTTGGATTTTAAAGCCTGGGTATCCCAATTGGGTACCAAGAAATGATTAATAAATCTAATCTCAAACCCTGAAATGCTCAATGTGTAAGTAATGTATATGTGGTCTAGTTAGACGCCCGTGGACAACTTGACATTATTAATAAGGGCAGCTATAAGGACACCATTTGGAAACATTAAGAAATTTAATGTCCAGTTACATAATAAAGTATAGCACATTGTTGCTGTTGTTTTGTTGTTTGTAAGTTAACAAAATGCATTGCTGTACGGTATCGTTTGAATACACAAATTTCTTACCACTTAGCTATTTGTTTTACGTGTGTTTTTATTGCCTTTTCTTGTTTTATGTTGCAGACTGATAACACTGGCCCTCCTCGTGCAGGTGGTGTTCCTGGCAGGGTACCTGGTGTCTCTGGTGTCCCTGGGGCAACTGCGTAAACAGCATTTCTACTTTGGTTGGAATATTAATAAAATTATGAACTGAATTATTAAGTCGTTTTTGTTTTCTTTCTAGCTTTTTATGCCATACCCATAAACCTTTAAAAGGAACTAGGGTGGCTACCTCGACATGTCGCACCGTTAATGACAGTTACAAAGGTTGCTAGTTGTTACATCTACAACTAGTTACTAGTACAAGCATAGTAACCATACTATGGTAATTTTAACACTTTATATTAGCACTATTCTTTTTTACACAGTTTTTTGAATTATTATTCATGATAAAGAACCATCCGCCATAAAGTGCTTAGTAGGCTTTTGTATGTCGAAAAGGTCAACTAGATTAACACTCATACTCGTCCGTCATTTCAAAAATGGGCACGTAGTGTGTCCCTAATGTGGGTATGTGGCCTAAACCACAACTCGATAATCTTGTTGTGTGTCCTATACCACAACTCGAACCACTTGTGTCTCCTGTACTACAAAGTACAAACAACAACTCAAAACTAAATTTATGACCTTTTTGTGTGTCCTATGCCACAGCCCAAAATTTATACTTGTTATACGACAATATAGACTCTATAATTTCACGCCAGTTTTATTTGTGTATAATATGGAAATCACAATGGAGCTATGTAGATCTTGTGTTGGTGCACATAATAGTTTTGTAAGAATTCCAGTTCGATATCGCGTGGAGTTCAAAATTGCTCTCCTTGTGTCCTTGTGTGCTCTCCTCGTTACGTGAGGAGGCACGCGTACACCTTGAGAATTTGCTACGATTAAAGGACGTAGGAACCTATCGTTTAAGATCTAGCGGACTGAAACTACTCGTTCCAAGAACAACTTGTAAAACATTTGGAGACCGTGCTTTCTTTAAAGCTGGTCCTGTTGTGTGGAATAGCTTGCCTCTTAATATAAGAGAAAGATCCAATGTTTCAACTTTTAAGAAACTTAATGACCTTTTGGTTTACAAAGGCTTTCGGTTAATAGAAAGACTTGTAGTTTTTAGCAATATTATGATATCCATTTTGGACTTCTGTAAAAGACATGTTTATACATAAACATTTTACATAGTTAACAGTTTTAAGATGTAAACTGCGCTTTAGAATATTTATAGTTTCAGGGCAATATAAATCCTTTTTGAATTAAATTACAATCCAACAACAATAGAATATAGCCCCATTAACACTGTTGTTGAACAAAAGTGTTTAGCTAGTTGGGTACAAGGTCTATGTTGCTTTATTATTACAAATGGCTAACAATATAGATTTTAGAAGAAAATCCTGGGCATAAGGCGATAGGCGACAATTTAGACAAAGTGCTGGTAAACAGTGTGTTGTAATGTCTCTAACTGCTATTGTGCATACTCGGGTAAAAGATGTTACAAATTTGGATACACCATTTTTAAATGCGATACTTCATACTGGGAGCAACTATTTTTTTATTAGCAATTCAATAAAAAAAGTTAAATTTTATTATTAACTGAAGTAATAGAAATATCCATTGGTAAAAATAATTTTAGCTTCCTCTACAGTGAATGCTATGCTCTTGACAAAATACTTTTGTCAAATCAACATTGTTTATTAACTATCGATTGCAATACAGTAGCAGTTTTAACGACACCTGAAGGAAAGTTTAAGACTTTTGATCCTCATGCAAGAGATCTATATGGTATCACAGATGGTTTTGGGAAATGTGTTTTAATTGATGTACAAGGTTTAATTTTTTTGCCCATATTTTTCCATGCCCATTTGCCCAAGTGTTTACCCAAGAAATTATGTGTTACCATTTAAAGTTAAAATGTTGAACATGGATGGCAAACATGTTGATGGTATCCAATGCAAAGTAACAAATAAAACTTAGCTTTATTCGTTTATATTAGGTTCTATCTAATTATCCGACGTGATGCATTAATTCTTGCATAAATTAGGGAATTCACTACAGAAAATGACTTGCAATACTAGACGCATGTACGCACACGCGTACTTATTTTTATATAGAACGTAATAAATACAGAATGTCCTAAAAAAGTAAACGCTGTAAACCCCATTCAAATCAGCTATAAATTATTGTAGTAACATGCTGATGCGACATTGCGACGCAAATTACCTCTTAGACGTGATCAAAACATGGGACCTGGGAAGCATACCTAAGTATACCTATCACGTATTGTCTAAAACAGTGTTAGAAATCATGAAATATTTCTCTTTCATGTTATTCTCTGAGGATGATTCTGTAACCGTAAGTAGTAACTTACTGTCTTTCCGTCTTCCTAGTTATCACTCATTTGTTCTCGTGATGAAAATAACTACAATGCAAAAGTTATAACTGAACGTAGGTTATTGTTCACGCAGTGTATTAAGTCGTTCTCATCGACTGCAGACAATGCAAGGCTTGGAAGCAAACAGTGGAAAGGCTAGATACTTGGACAGCTTGGGGATAGAAATTGAGAAAAGAAATATCTTTGATACCTACAAATTCCAGCACGAGAACTGTAGGTGGTAACTAAAGCAAAACGGTAAGGCAAAACGGTAAGGCGGTAAGATAGTAAAACGGTAAGACGTACCGTCTTACCGTCTCAATTATCGTTTTAATCAGGGTTACCAGATGAGCATATTTTCGACAAAAAAACCCACAAAAGGTGGCTTAAAAATTTCCGTCTAGCAGAAATTGTTTTGATCAATAAGCCATGGCCGAAAAATGGCCTTTTATTTTTTCCAAATTGTCTGATTTTTTGCCTATAAATAATGTATCAGAAATGCATGTAAAACAATTTAACTACCCCAAAAAGATCAATTTGATGATACTCAACAGTCTAAGCTTTATTTTCTACTGACACACGTAGTCTGTGCACAGCAGGTAATGTGTCATGTGTGTGTGGGTTGCCGCTGCCTACATGCGGGCTCATAGTAAAGAACATCTAGAATAGGTATCGTTTCCGAAACAAAATGCTGCGTCGACTTTGTGTCAACTTAACATGTACAACTCTTCCAGATAGCTAGCTTTGGCGTGCGCACCGCGCGCACATTTTCGTGTAAAAGGTTCAAAGCGCGCAATTTGCGTAATAAGTATATAATATAAAGTTTGCAAATAAAAGGAAATATAAGGACATATATCAGTTGTGATGGGTAGACTATGTACGAAGCCTGCCCGAGCCCCTCCAAGTGTAAAATACATTTAAAACTTTTACAATTATCCACTTGCATTGTACTAGCAATTCAGAATCACAGTAACAGCGACAGGTAACATCGTTCCAATGTCGAACTACAAAAAAATGCACTACCCCAAAATGCTGAATAATGTATCCCTGTAAGGGCATCATTAAATAATTCCTTTATTAAGGTGGTCCACTACTAAATTTTTACTTTCTTTACCATTCAGATTGATTCAAAATTTTTTGAATGTTGTTGTTTAACTAGTTGGTTTGAATGCAACAACACATTGTACAAGTGCATGGTTGTCATGGCTACAGAGATACACATCGATTGGTCAAAATGGCCAAATTTTGTAAACACAATAACCAGACTAGCAATAGGACAAACGGACAAACTTTTATTCAGGAGTGAATGTCGCTGCCTCGGAGTTGTACCACAAATATGAGCATTGGTGCAATACTACCAATTTGAATTCAAGGATGTACCAGTCGTTTCATATAAATTGACCATATTCCACCGTAACTTAACCGATTGCAATACACCTATCGCGAAATTATAAAAATATTCCAAAATTAAAATTCTTACCGCACTTCCGCTATTACGCGTTTGTGATTTTTAGCAGAACTTGAAATTAAT
>JAOBAZ010295047.1:0-14157 GCA_026546875.1 Pteroeides caledonicum
TTTAAATTGTCCTATGTCAATATAGAATTGGCTGTTATCGACTACTAAACGATGCAAATTAGATATTGCTCAATCTTTTTAATTCTCTTAAAATCCTCCGCAACTGCGCAAGCCGTATAACGTGCAGACTACGACAATTAAGCAGTGCATTTGCACACTCAGTCTCAGGAACACTTTCTTTTATTGAAACAAACAACATGATAAGGCTATATATACCACTGACATATAATAGATAATTATATACAGGTCAGTGATATATACTCAATTACTCATAATTTACAGTTTTAATAGCTATATATCTAGCTCTACTCCTTACCGCGCACCGAAAACATCGCTGGCGCTTGTCATAAGTGGATGAGTCTTGTAGCGCACTACACTCTGTATCAAAACAAATTCAAACGAATGTTTATTAATAGGTAAGTTTTTACTTGAGTTTTATGAGTGATATTAAAGTTATTGCAATGTTTTTTTGGGCAAATGTTGACTTAGTTAAATAAAATTAATATTATGCCAAT
Source organism: Pteroeides caledonicum (assembly GCA_026546875.1). Taxonomy (NCBI): domain Eukaryota; kingdom Metazoa; phylum Cnidaria; class Anthozoa; order Scleralcyonacea; family Pennatulidae; genus Pteroeides; species Pteroeides caledonicum. The sequence continues at coordinate 516 of JAOBAZ010295047.1, forward strand.
AATATCAAGTATATGTTTTGCAGCCAGTGCATTGCTGTGCAATGTACGAATCTCAATCTGGTATTAGACTATTACACCCTGTAATGAATCTAGTATATATAGTCGAACCTCTATAAAGGCTAATAAGCGGACAGTATTTATATAATTCTGTAACTACAGAATCGCCAGCTTAGTATGATATCGAGTTAAATAATTTGTTTTATGATTTTGTAAGACTGTTGAAAGAATCGTGTTTGTCAGAGCTAAATTTTAAATCGAGTTAAAATGGACTAGAGTCAACTTTATTAAGAAGAGTTAAGGCGTTAAGCTTTGTGATATGCCCCGGGAGATTTTCGTGACAACTTAACCCAGCAGTCTTGGTGGGAGGCCTTCATTAAGATATTCAGGTCGTTTGGTACCACCAGTACCCACGATAAAATACTGAACATGGTCCCCCCAAAATATATTTTAGTTTTTTTGATGCATTAGCCATTCCAGTTTGTGATTCAGTTATTAACATGTTTGTTAAAATTAAAACATAAAAATTTATGGACACAAAGAAGTAGTTTACATAAATACTTAATAAGTTTACATTGAAATTGAAGTGCTGTCTTGAGATGTCACTGTATTTAGCAGAATATCCAAATAATTATTGCATTTGTGCAACCCATAATCAGCACTGATGTTTATCATATGTTTACCATTCCTGCCTGGTCGATCATCTCTTACAACGTCAACTATAACCATCTTTCATAAAAACTCCAGGAAACCCAGGGATCAGCTTGGTAAACATTGAAAATATTATTTTCAAAGCTACATTCACCTGGGGTCAGAGTGATTGATATGATGTTCTCAGGCTTGTGTATCACCAAATTTTTATATGGTGTATAAATGAATTGCTAAATTTTAGATGTTTTTTTTTTATTTATGACGTGGTAATAGTTTTTTAATAATTACCTAGAACATTTAAAAAGTATACTTATAAAATAGTAATTAATGGTGCCTAGTTTTCTGCAAACATATTGGTATATGAACAATGATGGGAAGATATGAGGTTTATTATTGAGTGGCAAAACAATATTTTATGAACAAGTGCAGTGAGTGAGTAAAATATTGTTTAATGACATAAAAAGTAAACCTCATATCTTTAAACCATTATGTAATGTTCTTTTTATTATATGGATAACAAAATGAGGCAACTAATGAGAGGAACAAGGTGAGGTACTTTAATTTTATACTTTAAAACTGTTCAATATTTTACTCTTCACCAGTCGCTCTCAGATAGTCTCTAAAGATTGTGAGATCATGTTGTGTTTTTCGGCAGGGTTTTTGTTTCCATTTTCTATCGAAAAGTTAATCACATCATCATATAAAATTTAGACAAATACTTGTGTTACCATCTTTGAAGCAAACCAACAGACAAGGACATTTGGTAAATTAAATTTGTCATATTTTCACCAGTAAAAATACATCCATATAGTAAAAAGAATTACCCCAGTATTTAGCATTTATTACTGACACACTGCTGTACAGTGTACCTACTTCCAAAAATATTTACCCTGAATTTCATCCTTTTAAACAATAAAATGTAAATGGTGGTGTATCATGAAGATCATTTTATTGAGAGAAACTGACCACAAAAATGCCATGTTGGCTCTTTGATGACAGCCACAAATTAATATTAAATAACACAAAAACCAATATTGAGCATAGAAATACATGTATATAGTCAAAGATAGAAGATTATTCAAGGAATTTAATGATATTCTGTACCATTTCCAAATTCATGACAGTGAATGTATGACATAGGCCACCAGCGACCTATTTTAGAGGAGACTGTTACCAAAGAGTTAAAAACAAATTTGTTTTTTACATTGGAATTCAACTTTTGTATTTAGACTTTTTTTAAATTTTTCCTCATATACCCCGTACTATTTGTCATAGACATAAAATATTTTCAAATCGGCCCAGATGACATTTTGCAGCTTGGATGGAGGACAGCTGCAAAAGTATCTATTTTTATTAAATATTTTTCTAATTTGCTCTGGTTTTGCAGTTTTTCTGTTCAACTTACTGTATTTACCATTACAGAAGATACAGTGTCTATCCTTAGACTTGTGCTTTTGAAACTCAGAAGTATATTAATTGTCAAGGTTATTAAATATAGCTAATGTGTACTTAGCGTGTACTCTATGGGCTTAAAAGCCTATAGAGTCTGTAAGAAAATACAGTCTAGATATACTGTGATAATCCCTGTCAATGCCATATGCAGCTAACCTGTAGGAGGCTGGCATGTTGGAGGAAAATTGACATACCTTGGATGTAAATTTGTTTTCCTTACACAACATCTGGCTGTTAACAAAAATACAATGGCCATACTAATGTATATAATATTAACTGATGATTTCTATAAGCATACCTGTATACATGTGTGACCTAAAACTAGCAGGCCATCACAAATAGATGGTATCAGCCAAACAAATTGCTTGAGTTGTGATTCATGTAGAACACTAGTAGCTTTCTCCTACATAAGAAAGTTTCCAGTACTATATACTGTAAGATGAGTGTAAGATGGAAATTGAGTGTGTGGATTTAATGTAATTATTTGACTGACGTGATACTTTCATCCACTTTAAAACCATCTTCACTCTAACTTACTCGAATATTCAGTTTATAATACGGCATTCTTATTCAAAATTTGTTCCTTTTTGTCTTTTCGGACGCTAGATTTAAAAAAATGATAATATTTGACTTTTTTGAATATATATATGTATAGTGTAAGTATATACACCAAGGTACTGTAGCGGTGTATTTTTTTTCAGTTTAGCAGCTGAATATTTCAAGTTTTAGGTTGGTTTATGTTGTTTGTTCTAAACTTTTTCTCCGTATATTTTAAAGAACAAATAATAAGCATGTCGTGCACAAGTTACTGTGAGGTTGGTAAGACGTTATCGGACACATCGTACGACCATGGATTTCCACGATGTCTCCTGGAAACTGTATCTTCTTTAATCTTAGTCTTGATAATTATTCTGGCTGGTATACCACAGTTAGTATGGATTCTGCGGAAACGAAAGCAAAAGAAGCAACACTATGAACCATTTCTTCAAGAGGGGGACGCGTCGATAGACACCACAGCTAGTGATATACTTTTAAACAGGAAAACGCACGCTGTATCGGTTCCTAGTTCGTTTTTAGATAACCCGGCGGGTTTTATTTACGGAGAGAATTACCGTACTTCATTTCTTTATACCTGTCAACTTTTCTTTCATATCTGTCAAATTATTTTACCTATGATTGATTTAATAGCCAAGGGTGCGCTCGACGCTACTCGGATACAAGGTGTCACAATCCTCAAAGATGTCCTTGTGTCATTGACGTGGTCACTTTCTTATTTTATTACCATGATTGAAACGCAAAATCGTTATCTTGCCAAATTATCACGGTATAGCACGGCACTTTTATTGTTTTGGGCTCTTATGTTTGTCAATGACAATCTTATTCTTATCTCGTGGAACAGCAAAGAGTGGTGGTTTCGAAGGAAAACGTCGACAGAAACCGCCGAATTTGTTCTCTTTTGGTTAGATTATTCTTTCTCAGCTCTGATTTTTCTCCTCGGGATTAAAGCACCTGGCTTGTACAAACAAAGCTACGAAGTGACAGCGGACTTTGACGATGGTACCACACAAACTGTGGATACACCGGTAAGTAACGTGTGCTAAACGTTTACTAGTTTGGTTTACGCTGTATGTATATGCACACGCGCACTCAGACCCACACACAATGCATTCACGCACACGCACGCACGCACGCACGCGCGCGCGCGCGCGCGCACAAACACACACACACACACGCACATACACATACACACACTCATATATCAACCCATGGACAGAAACAGACACACCAATATGAGATTCTGATAGTAATTTGGGTAATTTAGTGTTCGAAAATTCATTTGTATGAGAAATATTTACATCAGGTCAATCATGTATGTAACTTTAGATTTGTAACAGTTGTAAGTTTTTAAACTTCCGAGAATCCTTTACAAAACAATAAAATGTTTACTTTAAGGAAACACCAGCCGGGCAAGAATCTACATTCAAAGGAATATGGATGAAGATTAAAATTCTGTGGCCTTTTTTGTGGCCAAACCGTAGGTAAGCAAGCAAGCAAAAAAAAAGGAATTTCCCAAAACGGCGCTTGATCTAATGGCCTGAAGACAAGAAACATTTAACACACACTAAATACTGATCGATGATAGTGTTTGATGCTAGTGCTTAATAATCGGTGCCGTGCTGATATTGGCCTTATCAGTAGACAATCGGTATCGGTAATACAGTATTTCACTTCCCGATTGTTGAAAAAATTCACACAGTACTGAAAATTATATATACAGCGCGTTCAATGTAATACAGTAAGTAAGTGAGGTAAGTGAGGAACTTACAGTAAGCAAGTAAGTAAGAAACGATTCAAACTGCAAGGCTATAGGCGCTTGAATCCGTCAATTTTCTATGAAAAAAATGATAATCAAATGTAAAATAATGATCAACTTCTTGCGCAAACCATATCTGCCTACTCCGGAGCAAACCAAGCAAATAACTGACCTAATCCAAGTATCTGAAACAAGAGACGGAAATAATTTTTTTTAAGAACGAGACTACTGGAGAACTGGGCCTGAAGCTATAATTCAGATTTGAACTACTGTATTATTTGGAACAACTCAGATCTCAAAATTCTGCCAAGTTAAAACTTTTATGCCACGGATTAAACTCGACGCAGATGTGACATCGAAAACAGACATTAAAAAAATCATGACAAACTACCCGTGCGTTCCTTTGCGCAATAAAATGTAAAGGTAATCTAATTGTATGACATCATTTTTATTCGATCAACTAATCATATTATGCCGTCATTAAAAAATTGACATCGGGTTTGAGTGCTGCGTGAGGCAATCGGTAATTCCGATGGTGGCACAATCGGTATATTGCTAATCGATGAGCGTATTTTACCTCAAAATTAAGTCTGATTCTAATATATCTGAAATGTTGCCGATCCAAATTACCATATGGTTAACGATGCATCTTCTGATAAAACAGTATACATGTACGCTCTCTCATACCAATCAACAAAAGACTTTTGATTTTACTGATTTCGATAATACCAAAATTTCGAGATCCTCATTACCAGCTGATCTGACCGTGAGAAAAAGGCCTGGCACTAGCGAGAAAATAGAAATCCATTTTGTTGTTTCTCATCACTTATATCTTTGCTTTTCGTTGATGAAACTTGCTGAAACTTAGTAATTATGTTTAATAAGCTAAATTATAAGCCTGTCTTCAATTTGGGAACGAAGTAAAGTATAATTCAAGAGAAAGTTAGCCGTTTTGATCGAAAAATGGATTTCTATTTGACAACTAGTGCCAGTCCTTTTCCGTGTTTGCAGATTATCTGGTAGTTATGCCTTGGTGCAACCAAGGCATAACTAACGAAGGTGATCATCTAAACTTGTTGATGATGAAAATTACTACCAGTTTTGGCAGATGCTTACTGTACGGAACTAAGTGCTTTAAAATTAAGAAAAACAGCAAGAACTAGTGATTATTATTTCTATGGAAAATAGATGAATATACATATACGCGTTTTTGAGTCTGACAGTACGCGTAAATGTAGCTGCTTGCTACCAAGCAACCAAGGAAAATCTTAATATTTACAAACAATTTAAGTTCGTTTTAAATTTTCGGAATTTTGTTTCTTCTTGTAATGAGGCCTTTTTCTGTTATTTCTACTTTGTTTAACTCATGTTCCCAGTGACTTCCCTTGGAGTTTAATGTTGGACAAAATTATTTCTAGATCGTTGCAGTTACGTGTTGTTGTTTGTTTTCTTTTGCTTGGTGCTGGACGTGGTATTAATCTCCTTATTCCAATTTATTATCGTAATATTGGTAAGTTTTGCTGCTTTTTCACTACCCTTTTGTAGAATCGTTCTTGCGCTCAAATTATTTATGTTTTCAGTTAATTATCTTACCCCTGGCAAGGAAGGAGAGTCAGGAAAATCAAACCCGGTGGCGATGATTGTAGTATACGTCCTCCTGAGATTTTTACAAGGCGGAGGAACAGGTAAGGGTGTTGACTGTTAATTGTCAGTAAATATCAAACCGTGGAAACGGCTTTATTTTTTATTTTATTCCAATCCGATAACTTAATTTGAGTATATGTACAAAATATTTGGTGTTAATTTAAATAACGACTTATCCGTTCTGAACGCGTTTTTTATTAGGTTACTTCTGAGCAACACTGTATTCTGTTTTCTATGATTTTACTAATAGACTCCGTAGAAGCGTGCACCGGAACTCGGTTTTTTCGGAGGTCCGGTTCCGGCTGGAATTGATTAAAAAAGCATAGGCAGAACGGGAACTCGTCGTTTTCAAAGAGATTGAATGCAGTGCTTCCACCAAAAATTTGCATATGTAACTCTATCCCTGTGGGGGAGGGTTTCATCAAATAAAACAAACAAAGAAACTTTCCAAAGAAGGACTGTAATATTCTACCCCTCCCCTCCTAACGACTAGCTCATGCAAGGAAATTGCCTTGCCAAGTGGAAGCCCTGATTGAAGTTATTGTTTTCAATAACACCCATCAAACAGATTAAAAAGATCACATGTCAAAAACTGTTTATTTGTAATTTATATAAATCACAAGAAACAAAATGACATCCATTGAGCATTTGATAAAAACATTTTACATAATTACATTAAAATTATATAATAATAATTACATAAAAATATATTTTATTCCAAATCCTTTTGGCTTTTCATAAAAACCTAAAATATGGCAAACCAACCGAGTTCCTGCCGCGTCTCTTTTTCAATTCCGGTTAGGTCCGGTTCCAGCCGGATCTTAAAGTACTGGTTACGGTGCTGGCTTACGCCGTAGGAGAACTGTTACCCTACGACAATTAAACCTTTATAAAATATCTGTTGGTGAGTACCTCAACACTAAAATAATATCTTTGCAATTTTATCAGGTTCGTTGGGACTTCTAAACAACCTGCGATCATTTTTGTGGATCAATGTACAGCAATACACCAGCCGTGCTGTCCAAGTTCGACTTTTTTCTCATTTACATAGGTAAAGTATTTTGAAGCTTGTTATGACAGTCATTATATGTGAAGTTCACGCCAAAAAGGTGTTAGCGATATAGTTTTTAATTGGTCATTTGCATGATGACGTAATTTTACTTACAGTATTTAGATATAGTTTCCTGAATGAGCATGCAGGTATTTATTTCATTTGGAATGCTTGGTAGTTGTACATGGTTAAATAATAACAACACGCCTGCTGAAGCATTAACTTGTGCTCCTTCGTTAACTAAGTCATATATACATACAAATACAAGAACTCAGCGTGCGCCCAGGAGACATGTTTACTTACCTTGACCAAATTTGCAGTTGTTGCATCACTGTTCTGATTTCTACGTTTCTACAGTACTCTGTCACTATTTTTGAATACATGTGGCTTGAAAGAACGTTCAATGAAGCAGAGTAATAGCTGATTTTATTTGCGATTCCGTTTGTTCCCGAAAAGCTTGAACTCCAATGTTGGCTCCTAAACAATACAGGCATCACGTAGGCGCTAAGCAATGCCTGTATTGTTTAGGAGCCAACATGGCCGCCGATCTTGGACAAATCTTGACCAGTTTTCTTTCATGTTCAAGCTTTTTGAAGACAAACGCAATTGCAAATACTGGTACGCGTAACCTGAGCCGGAACTGGAGGACTGTGAAATTGTGAATAGAAACCATAAAACACAAACATGAAATCACGATTTAAACCTTGGGGTGGCTGACGCAGCGCAAGTAGAAATGCGCCATCATACTTCTACCTGAACGACAGGTTTTCCTTGAGGTGTGCTACTCAGCAGCAGTCAAACACTGAACGAAGAATATGGCCAAAAAATTGGATATTAATAGGAAATGAAAGATACAGGCCGCCATTTTTTTTGCCGAAGTGTTTCTGGTTATTCAAACTCAGCTAGCTTGTTTCTTTCATGACTTATCAAACAATAATAAAAATTCTGTGGTAATTTTCTTATTGCTTATAGGGGACAAGGGTGACGACTTTTTTGTCACTGGGCTTTTGAATGGTTTTGCGAAAAATAACATTTTTTGAGAAATTTCTCGTACGAATTCCCTCCCTCTTGGTAAAATAGCTACAGTAGGTCGCGTACATTGTTAGATGAATTACGTGTCATTTCGATGATGATTTTTGACGTAAATTCGTTAATAAAAGGGAAGGTACAGAAGACATTCCAAGGGGTTGGTCTTTTTCCAAGATTTACCAACAAAAGCAGATAAAGAACGAAATACGTTTGTGAATGGAGTCGTAATGAGGTGAAAACTGGCGTTCAATATTTAGTAGAAATGATAATACGTGATTTCATATCAAATTACAGTGCATTAAATTCCACGAACCATACAGTATTACTGAAATTGTTGACCATATTGTTTTCAAGAACTATTGATCTTACTGTATATCTATTTCCGACTATTGGATTGACGTAGTGTTTTTGCTGTCTCCCGTTGTTGTGTGTACAGTTTAGCCAGTCACATTTATACTTAGTCGGTCACAACTCCTTCAATTATTGCTGTATTTGTCCGGGAATGTGTTATGGTTTTATATGAAAGATTATTGTATTTCATTTTTAGTCTGTCATTACGTTGGCATCTTAGTAGAAAAACTGGTGAAGTGCTAAGGATGGTAGACCGTGGAAACACCAGTATTAATAATCTTTTAAGGTATATTGTGTATAATTACTTACTATGTCGACCGCAGTCGGGGATAACCAAACGGTACCTTTTTCTTTCGCTACTACAGTACTGCTCAGAAATAACCTAATGTTCTCATTGCGTCTGCAACGCGTTCTGAGACGCGGATGGAATGCGTTCCGGACGCGTCCTAGGTTGCGTTTTAGAACGCAACATGTATTTCATCAGTAACGCGTACCTACCTGTATAACGTGTTTTGGAACGGGTAACGAACGCGTTCTGAACGCGTTTTTTATTGAGTTACTTCTGATCAGGTACTGTACTTTACCTATTTAAGGCGGCAATAGACGCCACCCCTATTCCGGAGATATTACAGAGGGAGGAAAACCGGAGAGCCCAGAGAAAAACCCTCGAAGTACTGGAGAGATCAACTAAAGTCTGCTCACGTAGTTAAGATCAGCGTTTTCCCAGGCGGTCATCAAGCTGCAGTGTTAAGTACTTATCGTGACCAAGGATAAGAGATGCATTTAGAGAGTAAGAGGCAGTTTCCTAACCACTTCTGCCCGGGGGGGGCATTGCTTCCCTGTATTGAATATATTTACCGAATATATACGTTTTTAACGTGGCATAGGTTGGTTTTCTAAAAGGACAAATTAGGTGATTGCTTTTGAAGTGAATATCGACAAAACGTCGTATGACACGCTCTCCGCAGTAATTTAGTTATGTTGTTTATAAAATTAATTATGATAATTTGTAATAAACAATCGACTTACAATATTCCTATTTTTTAGCTATTTGTTGTTCAACATTGTTCCTGTTATTGTTGATATAATTATCGCAATTGTGTTTTTCATTTTGGCTTTTAATGGTTATTTTGGACTCATAGTTTTTATTACTATGGGTTTATATTTAGGTAAGTACATTCCACTTATTTTGATAATATAGTACGCCAACAGTGCTAAGTCCAGGGCAAAGTATAGAAGGCGCTAAACTTTAGATGCTACAGATTGAGAACCTTCCGTATTCCTTCAATGCATTTTATTCAATCCTTATTTTTAGATACAGTGTAGGTGTACCCACAAAAATTGCGTACTGTTCTCTTAGCTACTCTAACTAATTTGGTATTCACGAGTTGACTTTTTGACTAAAATGTCAGTGAATTCAACATCGATAACAGTTGTAACAATGACAGCATTACTTATTTTTCGAGAACTTGGCTTTATCGTTTAGGAAACTTTAAAAGCAAATATTTCCAGTTTGAAGCTTGACTGCAAGTATCGTTCAATGACAATTTGAAGTGAAACTCTTCTAACTTGCTTGAGAAGTCAGTTGCACTGCCTAGTTCATTTTGGTGGGATCTTTCGGCTACAAAGTAATTGATTGATCGGCAACAAGCATGTACGAAAAACAACATTAGTGTATTTGATGGTCACTTTCTAAATGTGTATTTATCTTGTGCATTCATCAATCTTTGGTTGATTAGTTCAGTTGTTTTTAATTAATGAATTAATTAATTAATTAATTAATTAATTATATTTTGCCACTACTAATGAGAATATATACAAACATGGCTACAGTACAAATGAATAATTAATGAAAAAGGAAAGGATGGAGTGTAATGGCTGGTCATCCTCAACAGTGTGAGCCAATTAGTGTGTGACAAACTGAGGGAAATTAGGCGCAAAAAGACTAACGTGTAATCTACAAATAAACACCCAAAGGCAGACAGACTACACATAAATAGCTTACATACTCATAGACACAACACTCCCTCGTACCCAGGGTCTTAGCTTCGCTCCGTCAGCTAAGATCCACTCAGGGTCTTAGCTGACGGAGGGTCTCAGCTAAGATCCTGAGTACGAGGCTGGACACAACACACAGGCCCTGACATAGACACTGACTGGATCATTGCTTTAAAGTACACAAAGTGCAATATTAATTATGCCCCTTTATAAAACAATGTATCTTAATTTATGCAAGTCAGGTTTTGCCCTTCGTATTTCTTAAACCAGCATAATGAGGACTATTGCATACACATTATATTGTCGCGTTCGCATTTCGTTGTACAGTAGCTTCTTGAAGTGCTTATACTACAGTAAGACAACCTTTCCAGTAAATATTGTCTGGAGCAATTATATGATTTGGTGAAATTCGTCTGTATTAAAAAAAAACTAAAGTGCTAAATATTTAGATTTTATATATTTTATATCTATTTCAGCTGCTACGATAATAATCACAGAATGGCGAACTAAGTACAGACGAGACATGAATACACGAGACAATAACACCAAAGCGAAAGCGGTGGACTCATTGCTGAACTTCGAAACGGTAAGAAAAACGGTAAATGCGTTCTGGAACGCGTTCGGAACGCTTGTTAATTAAGTTACGTCTGAGCTGAACAGTACTGTACATTGTACGTCGGGACCTGTGAAGTTTTTGTGCTTGCGCATATCGGGAAACTGTACACTTTACCTTACCCGAGTGTGCCCGAGTACTACATGATTTTTGATGGTGTGTATAACTTGCTGACGAGTGAAATTATGGCGTTTACACCAACTGTCATTTTGAAGAGGACCACTCCGAACGATAAATATGACAGCATCGCTAATTTATGACGATGTTTATAAAATTTGCGAAAATACACACAGTTTATTAACAGGACAGCCACTACAGAGAAAAGAACCTCTCGCATCGTTGGACAATTTCAAACCAGTTTTGGAGAATTTTGAACAATTTTCATGAACAATGAAGTGCATTTCACATTTCAATTATTTAAAAATGCAATAAATGATATTTTTAACATGTTTATTTTGTTTTTGATCAAAAAGAAATCATTATGGCGCAGTCAAAAGGCTTGAATGAAAGGGATGGCGTAAGCAAGTGATTCAACACGATTCTTGATGGCGCGTATAACTTGCTGACGACAGTCTGGTTTCTATTCTGTGGTCGGGTACGGTAAAGTGTATTGTACCCGCATATCGCATTACACATCTGACTCAGCCAGCATACAGCATATTCTGGCCAAGAAGCACGCTGAACTGGCTGATTGATCCGCCTTTTGGTCAGTGAATTGCTTACATTTGCATAAAATGTACGAGCACACGTTTTACCAAAGTTGCTGTTCTGTATAGATCTTTATTCTGTGTCAGTTACTCCGAGTTTTAACCAGTTCATTGAACTGGTGGTTCAATGAACTACTTAACAGGGTATTGTTCTGTATGATTAGCTGCTAGAAACTTTTTTGGTGTCGGAAATTTGTAGTCGATTCAAATCTTTTTTTCAGAAGTAAAAAATGTTAGAAAACATGTTCGAAAAAGAGTTAAAATTCTTTCGTATTCACTTTAGAAGAAACAATTGATATTTAACAGCTTTGCTTCTAGGTGAAATACTACAGTGGAGAGGATTTTGAAGTTGAGCGTTATAATGATGCCATTATTGACTATCAGGTTAGAACATTTAATCTACAGTAGTCTACATGCATGCCTGGGTATTTTAACTCGGCATTACGGTAACAACAATAAACTGTGTTGTAAAAACTGAATGTAAACGCTGTGGATTATAAGGGCGGGTAATTGGCTATTTGCCGACAAAAACACTGAATAGGTGATTTTATTTTGAGAATTTGATCAAATAAAATACACAGTTTTCATCTTACTTCTTGAATCTTACTTGATTAATATTGTCCATAAACGTAAAATGGATTTAGAAACTATAACGTGTGTCGTTCCAAATTTTGTCTCTTATCATCAACAAGCATGTTACACTAGCCCACTATTTGTAACCGACGTTTTCCCTATTTTATATATCGGCTACCTGTCACACTTATGTGAAATACTTATAATGGATGCTGAATGGAGGTATAGTCTCAAGCTCCGTATACTGTACTATGTAGTTATACATGTACGATATGATTTAGAAAAAACGTCCATAGAAACGAGCTTGTCAGCACTTAATATATTATTGTTAAAGGCACACAATCACTCTTTAAGAAAACTCATGAATAATTTCAAGATGTCCAAATCGTTATCTAAGTAATCCTCTTGCTCCCTTTTACCTTCAAATATCATATCGCTTTCTTCTATAGGGTGAAACCATGCTCTTCGTTTTTTGCTATTTTTTGCAAATCTGCGGCCGCATTAATACCAACTTAGGAACAGGCTATGTTTATCACGTGGTAGATGATGATGTGCCTTTAGTTTCATTACTGGCAAGGATATCACATCATAACTGTGATTAGCCTTGTTCTCGGGATACCCGCCTTGGTGCAAAAGAGCGATCCGCCCTTTTTGACTATTTTTTTTTCTTAGGAAAGCGAATGGCAATCGTTGTCAACTCTCAACTTGTTAAATACTGCACAAAATGCTATAATAACCTGCGGTCTTTTAGTTGGTACTATTTGTTGTGGGAAACTCGTCGTTGAGGGCACACTTCAGGTCAGTCATGAGAGGAGTGCATATTATTTGCGAGGTTGTCTTCTGACAGATATTAGATACCATGTACTACTTACTATTGTAAAAGCTTTTAAACATTTGCAATAATACAAATATTTGAGTATATTAAAATCAGTTTATTACTGTTTTATATGTTAGTATTTTTATTTATTGTAGTACGTGATTCTTATTTTATTTTTAGTGACTGCTTTTTATAGTTTTAATTAGTATTAGTCGATTTAATTTTACATTGTCAGTTATAATTAGAGGTCACCAGGAAGAACATGTTATTTATAATAGACGTAGTCTCCGTCAACAAATTTTATTTTTTTGCCGTTGTATTCTGTTCTGGATTCCTCTATTCTGTATTCCTATTGTACATGTATTCTATTCTGTTCTATTCTATTCTATTCTATTCTATTCTATTCTATTCTATTCTATTCTATTCTATTCTATTCTATTCTATT
>JAOBAZ010295158.1:0-14156 GCA_026546875.1 Pteroeides caledonicum
TATTTACACATACAACTAACAGATGCTTATAATACAACAGTGATAACGGAGGTATTACGGAGGAATGTAGTCAGATATCACCATAGAAGTAATAGACATGCGTGCTGATGACGAATCATGTCTCAACTTTGAGCGAGATAGGAGCACGCAATCTATGTCTACTATATCTATGAATATCACTGAATATCCAAGATGGCGGCATGAGATCATGTGCAAGTAAGAAAAGCTATTCCTCGTGATTTTAAGAGTTCTTTGAATTGAGGTAAACATAAAATCCGTTTCCTAGTGTGACCATATATGCAAAATGTTTTCCCAGATTCGGTCTGATACACCCCCTCCTGCTTTAAGCGTGGTAATTAATTAAGGCAGGAGGGGGTTGCTATGTGCATCAGACCGAATGTGGTAAAGAAATTTGCATATATGGTCACACTTCCCTTTAAATATGTCCTAACAATTTATTATTTTATTCTAGTTACTGCCTGACTTAACTTACTCTGATAGTATGACCATATTATTTGTACATAATGGACACTGGATGTTAAAATCTAAGTTATGGAGTACTAAAACATTAGTGAAAAGATCAAAAGATATCACCCGTCGCTGAATACCTACCTTAGTCCAAGCCTTGTTTTTACAAAGATGTTTAGTTGAGAGGTACCTAGCCATGAAAATATTGTTTTATTTGCAAAGTTTGTCAAAACCCTCATGAAATTGTATTGAAGAGGACAGTAAGGCAGTGAAGGTACTTTATATTTTAAAGTTTTATGTGGTAGGGAATGTAAAATACACGATGAAGAGAAAATATCTACTTGTATAAACTTTTAGTTAAAGTAGAGTCCCACGTAAAAGAACCTGAGAATTTTGGCTTGAGGCTAAAGTGGTTCTTCTAAAACTAGAAAGAAATTAGGGTTGCAGTGCTTCTTAACCGATTCTTATTTTATATACTCAAAAACAATTGTCCCTGGTTTACAGTTTACATGTGTATGAGAGAGATATTCCTGTTAGCAAGATAACCTCACTCCTAATTCAGCTAAAAGTGTTTTAAGGTTTTAAGAACCAGTTTCGTTTGTCAGAAGTTTTTTTGTGTATTTTGAAATTTGTAATTTTAAGGCATAGAGACCTTACATTATACTAGGGAGAGCATTGAGGATAAAAATTGTAACCAGTTTATACCGCCATTAGGGGGAACTAATCTTCACCAGGGTTTTATGCAAACACGCTATTGGCTCACCGTTTACCCATGGTTACACATCCGGGAATCCGACTTAGTTCTCTCTAATGGCGGCGAAAGTGGTTTCACTGGTTTTACTGGGCTTTCTATGCCAGGGCCCCCTCTAGTATAATATAAGATCTCTATGGGTGTTAGTACCCCAGCCAACTCTTTTAAAATTAACTGTATATACTTATTGTTTTTGCCCTAAAATTAACTGTCACAGTTAATTTTGAAGATAAACCTAAGCCTTAGGGAAGCCCTCCTTCCGGAACAATCTCCCATTAGAGCATTTTGTAACGACAATAAGCCTTGGAAACAATTGGGGGATTCCAAGCAATCACGTAAATTAACTGTGACTGTTAATTTCCCTAGAATTAATCGTCACAGTTAATTTTGAGATAACCCTAACCCTAAGGGAAGCCTAACTCCCGGAGCGACCTCCCTAGTGGAGAATTTCCTAACTGTTGTGGATTTCGAGCAATCTCTTAAATTAACTGTGACAGAGACTGCGTGGCAACCTCACTGGTTCTTTTATCCCCACAGCAACAGGCTATTTTTGCTAACCCCAAAATGATTTATATTTTATTAAATGACATTAGCAAATTGCAAATTTGGTGGACAGGATTACAAGAACTTTTAAAATAATATAACAGAGCTCCTTCTCTAATCTTAAGAGTTCGGCAATTGAGGAACCAGGCGGAAATCTCAGTCTTGTTATAAATATGATAGCCCTGCAGATTATTTTTAAAAAAGACATAATGATTAAGACATAACTAAATAATATAATTTAGTCAGCCACACATGTCGCCATTTGGGTTGTCTTGTTCCCGGAATATGTGTGACGTCATAATCTGGGTAAATTTTTTCGGGAACTCCTCATCTCGTAGTGATAGATCAGTATTTTTAGGGATATTGTATACAGTTCTACAGGGCGGGTATATCTGAAAGTAGAAACAGAGACATACTTCGAGTAAGAGATTCATCTCAAATTCAATATTTGAGACAAATAAGTAAAGACATGCGGTATTTCAAGTATATTACACATCCAGATTTTACTTGTTAAAATTGTCTCTTTAGCTGTCTTAAATATTGTGTTTAAAATGAACCTTTCCTTCTCGGTATGTTTCTTTTTATGTCATATTAAATTAACAGCCGGTAATATATCTAGAGGTATTCTGGAAAGGTTATGGTTGTTAATTTATTTACCATGCTTATGACGTCATTTAATGAGGTGACATTTGTCCCAAATGGCGAGTATTGATAGGAATACTTTGAGAAGAGCAAGATGTAAAAAAGTTATTTATTTTACGTATTATTTTAAATGCTCTTTGAATTAAAACCATTTCTCACATAGTTGTTTTAATAGCCATAAACCGGTGACTATGAAAAACGCAATGTCATGAGGAATGAGTTGCGGAATGAAAATGTAAACTAATTCATACCCCAACCCTTAAGCCGGGTTCCCATATGCCGCCGGTATGCCGACGACCATGCCACCAATACTACCTGCGACACTTTCGGTATATGAGAACATGTACCGCCATCATCCGCGACATCGCAGATACTTACCGCCGGCATGTCGCCGAAGTTGGTCCAAGCTCAACTTCGGCGACATATCGGCGGTAAGTATCTGTAATGTCGCCGATGACGGCGGCATATGTTCTCATATACCGAAAGTGTCGCGGGTGGTATCGGCGGCATGGTCGTCGGCATGGTCGCCGGTACACCGGCGCCATATGTGAACCCGGCTTAACATTTACCCCAACCCTAATACCAACACTCACCCCAACCCTAACCTAACCCCAGTCTAACCCTAACCCAACTGTTACCCTAACTCTAACCCTAACTCTAACCCCAACCGTAACCCTAAACCTAACAACACTCCTAAAAAGCGGTTTATCTACACTGTATCTAAAGTAATTTTTACCTCAAATCATTCCGCATGCCATTCCGCCCAGTTATTCCGCCTTTTATAGTCACTCGACATAAACACGAACCTTCTCATTGTCAAGGACTTATAAAACACCTTTATAACTCCTTTGACAATTGTATTATCTTACTTTCGAGATATTGTTCTTCAAAGTTTGTTTGCTATTGCCACAAGTCCTCCATCTTGGACTTTTATATTTATCATTGTAAATGCAGTTATGACGTCAAAACCGGTGACGTCAGTTTTTATCTTTAGAACTACAAGTCCTTATGAACCCAAAAGTTGATAGTTTAAGACTCTTCTTAACAGCCAAAGAATATCTAACAAGTCTTCAAACCTGCTCACTCCAGATGTAGTTTTCAACAATTTACCGAGGTTGTGACGTCATCAGTCCAATTGTTTTCACAATTTGATGTAAGATGGTGGACTTGAGATTATTGTGAACAAACTTTGAATTAAATTATCTTGAAAACAAAACACAATTGTAAAAGATATTAGGTAGTTTAATACTTGCTTAACTTCATCAATTCCTTTAAACCAGGGGTTCCCGAGCCTGTGTAGCAGGTGTTCGGGGGGAGGGACAAAATATCAGATTATTTAACATCCAACATGTATACAGAAAAATAGTTACAGGTGTATTCCATACAAAAATACAATTACAGTAATTTTCTTGATTCAATTGCGAGGGGATTTGACAATTTTACAAATGAACTAAAACTTCTCTTTGCTGAGTTAATTTTATTGCTGTATTTCACTCAAGGACTGTAACCGTTTTTGTGAATTTTTGTTTTAAGAATGAAGAAGCTTTTAAAGGAAAGTAATAATAGTATTCTATTATTAGAAAGAATATTGTATAATAATAAGGTTTAATATTTGGAAGAAGAGGATTGCTAGAATTCTCATTATTTTAATAGTTTTAAAAATGAGAAAGACTATATTTTAGCTTTAGTTTTTTCACATGGTTTGTTGAATAAAAATGGTTTTTAAAATTACAGATTTGTTTTTATTATGATTTCTATTATTTAAAACTGAAATCCTATCCTTACTTCGTAATGTTAGAATTCTTTTGTTCTATCTCTATCCTTTTTAAAATCAAGATGTTCCACTTTGAAATATCGTCAATCAAGGACAAAACTATTTGGACAGTGGACCACATTGACGCTAAAGTACACTTTCATTGCCATAAAATCATACCCCCACTTCCCCATACACAATGTTGGGGCTGTTGCTATTGGACAATTGGCGGGGCCACATTGGCGGAGGGAGCATTGAGATGGGGGAGTGGGGAAAGCACACACAGGTATTATTTCTTTTCAGTTTTAGCCACAATATTGCTGATTAATCGTGCTGTCCAAATCAATTATGTCCAGGATTGGTGGTTTGTTTGTATTTAAGGTTGAGAGCTTTTCAATCAGTTTACTGCATTAGAAAACCAAATGTACACTTACAATGTTTTGCAACTTTTTACGTTATGTTACATGCAGTACTTGACAGTTACAACAATTTTATTAAATATGGACAAATAACAAAATAATTGTAACCTAACGACTTTTTGTTGAAGGGCTTTGAGAAGGAGTTAGTGGTTATTATAAGTTAGTTGTAATTAGTTACTTGTAAGTTAGTTGGAATTAGTCTTAGAATTATAAGTTTTCATTTTAACAAGAGTATTAAGTTTCTTTATAACCGTTCCTAGCTTTTTCTTTTCCATAATTTAGCGTCCTTTTCAACTTATTCTTCCTCTTGGAAAGCCTGTTTTCCTTAAGAGATAAAACTGGACATTTTTGACACTATTATTTGCCTACCTGTTGTTGCCATACGTTGATTTCTGCAGGTGCCCCCCCCCCACATGGGCCTAACATTTCGGCATTATCACCCAGAAAAGTTTGGCACACCCAAATTCAAAATATCAGCGCCAGAAAAATACACAAAAACTCTCTCAGAAGCAATTATCTAAAAGCAATGTTTGGGTTGATGAACTACCTTGAGTGTCCAATGCCTGACGATTTCACGAAGTCGTGGGAATAATCGTGTTACCATATTAATATTAGTATTTCGACAGTAATTGGTTAATTTCAACGCAGTTAATCCCAAGCAGCAGTGGAAAAATCTGTAATCACAGTGCAATTTTCTGTAATCATTGTGCAATTTCTTGTAATCACAGTGCCATTTTCTTTAATCATTGTGCAATTTCTTGTAATCACAGTGCAATTTTCTGTAATCATTGTGCAATTTCTTGTAATCACAGTGCCATTTTCTTTAATCATTGTGCAATTTCTTGTAATCACAGTGCAATTTTCTGTAATCATTGTGCAATTTCTTGTAATCACAGTGCCATTTTCTGTAATCATTGTGCAATTTCTTGTAATCACAGTGCAATTTTCTGTAATCATTGTGCAATTTCTTGTAACCACAGTGCGATTTCCTATAATCATTGTGCAATTTTTTGTAATCACAGTGCAATTTCCTTTAATCACAGTGCCATTTTTTGTAATCACTATCGACCAATCAAATTATCTCAAATACTTTCTAGCTGATCTGACCGTGAGCAAAAGGCCTGGAACTAGCAAGAAAATAGAAATCCATTTTTCTGTTTTTAATCATTTATATCTTTGCTTTTCGTTGATGAAACTTGCTGGAACTTAGTAATTTTGTTTAATAAACAAAATTATAAGTCTGTCATAAATTTGGGAACAAAGTAGAGTATATTTCAAGAGAAAATCAGCTGTTTTGATCGAAAAATGGATTTCTACTTGACAACTAGTGCCAGTCCTTTTCCGTGTTTTCAGATCATCTGGTTTATATAAATTTCTAATAAGTAATGGCATGTTTCTTGCGAAGTTTGCATATAACATACCCTCGTGAATCTTTCAAAGACCTCAAACACCACTTGTCCTTTAGACTTGTGCTTCTTTGAGGTCTTTGAAAAGCTCACTTGTTCATGTTATATCCAAAACCATACATTACCTATATTTATCATACGACTATCACGTCATTTTACCATATAAGCGCAAAACAGAGTGCAAATATGCAAATACCCAGCCGTATTGCATCCCGTATTTCACTCTAAAAAATCCGTATTGCACTGTAAAATTACTTACAAGCTCAAAAAATTCATAAAACAACGTTATTAAAGCCAAAATGGCTTTAATAACGTTGTTTTATGAAAAATGTTCCAGTGAACTTGTTTGCTTGCTTTTATTGAACGATTTGATGGAAACGTGACGCAAAGCATTCTCTACTTGTCTCGTAAACCTGTTTGACAAGTTCATTTGTACCACTACATTGGTTTCCTAATTAATTGTATGCGCGTGAACTGACTGTAGCTCGATCCGAGATTCCGCAAATTGTACATATTTAATCAAACAAAAGTTAAATAATCAGAAATAAATTTGCGTGTCGTATAAAGAATTTCTCATTGAATGGTTTGACATGTAATACGGCCTGGCATTTTACTCGTTTCTCGCATTCTCGCAAAAATACACACGAAACTCGTGAAATACCAGGCCGTATTACATGTCAAACCATTCAATAAGCTATATGTACCTTGCAGGTTCTCCTGGACCATAGGTAATGCCGTCTAATAGATAGATTGTCTATACACTCATGTATGTAAATGTTATAATATATACCTTAAAAATCATTAAAAGTAACGAAAACCTGTGTTTGAATGCTTATATTATAGTGTGTCTTTGTAGCCATTGAAATACGTTGTTTGTTGTACACCTCGTTTAACTACGCACGTATTCATCGTATTTATATTACTAGTAATATAAATACGATGAGTACGTGCGCAGTTAAACGAGGTGTACAACAAACAACGTATTTCAATCGCTACAAAGACACACTATAAGCATTCAAGCATTGGTTTTCGTCACTTTTTTACGTAAATATTATAACATTTACATACATGAGTGTATAGACAATATATCTATTAGACGGCATTACCTATATTGGGGCTACTATGCCAGGACAAGGTAAAATTGTTTAATTGGTAGCTACTTTGGTATCAGAGTGTTTACATTTTAATTGTAAAACACACCAAAGCTCATTATCAAAGCTTTGAAGTTGCCTGAGTATCTAGTTTGACTATAGCTCAAGGTATTTTTGGAATTTGTGGAGAAAGTTTCGCATTAATAAACAACAACTTGTCGGATGTAAATTTAAAAATTTATTTAATTGTAACTGGGAAATTCTTACTGTTTGTCAATCTAGAACACATACAAAGGTACCTGCTAAGCATTAATAAAAAGGTTAAAATTAATATCTGTTATTTCCATGCAAGCTAACCATTGTTATTACCATATATACACAAGTTCTAGGTATAAGGTATTCAGCAATCTGATTGCTCCTCTACTAGCAGGATATTAGCTTGTATCTTACTAGTAGAAAAAAGTAAACGAAATGGCTGAATGATTTGGGGAGTTGAGTGAGAGAAGTTCAAACTTTAGTTGACTCCAAATTGGCTAGAAATTGTGTATATAATAAAACAGTTACTCTGCTCACACTCGTTGAATGTCTGATGGCAACTACTCGGCACTACATGCCTTGTCGGCTATCAGCTCATATTCAACTCATTTTCGCAGGATAACTGTTAAATATACATGTAGATGAATTTGATTTAACCTATGACATATCCAACTTTGACATGCTGAATTAGTATTGTTCTAATACAAGCTAAGAAGAAAGCTTGGTGGACATCAAATTATTAGGTGGAATGTTTTTGTACTTGAGTATGGTAATATGAATAAGGATTAAGGCACCCTCCAATTGATGTATAGTTTATTTCAAACTCATCTCAAATTTAGGCACATGCAATGGTTAACTCATGTGTATAATACCAAGCAGTTAAACCGTAGTAATTTGTCAATACTGTCAATACTTGTAAATCCTTAACTCTGTGCTTTCAGTCTAGACCACTCTCAAATCATTTTTACAAGGTACTTACTCCCAAACCATCAAAATTATTCACAGTATCAACAGTTCACTATTGTTTCACTATTTGATTTTAAATTTCACACATTTTTCAATTTTAGAAAAATTAATCATTAAAGTCATAGTTACTTATGGTTAGCATTATTTTTGTGTACTCATCCCAGTTTTATCAAACCCAGTTTGTCATTTGTTGTATGTAAACCAATTGTCTAGGTATGTTCAGACTGTACCCAAAGGAAGTTATGTGTGCAAAAATTGTTTGTTTTTGTTTTATGGTATTGTTTATTTTTGTTATGTTTTCTTACTTTTTTGTGTTTTGTTGTGATATATTTCAAGTGTATAAACCCCCATCATTATTACATTGTATGACATTGTATGTATTGTGTAAATTAAGCATGTTTTGCTGAGAGTTTTTCAACAAGGTGTTGTCTCAGATATGCAACCAATTTTGACAGTTCTTCCACTTTAGATGTCAGTTCTTTATTTTCAGCAGTCAATGTTTTTTCTTGCTCAAATAAACCTTGGTGCTTTGCTTTCCTGCTGGCTCGGCACACTCTCGATGCTGCGTTATTCTTAATTCTTCTGGCTGCCAGTTTGTCATGTGGAAGTTCGTAAGTCCCTTCAGCTGACGGCATTTCAGATTTTAACTTCTTGGTCACTGGCTCAATGTCATCTATGGAAAGTTCTTTTTTGGCAGTTTCTTGATGACCTGTGGTACAGGGATTATCTGTAAATGTGCTTTCAAAAGTTTGTAAGAGTGACAGTGTTGATGGTTCAAGTAATTTAACATCAAGCAGTTCAGTAGGTGTAATATTTACAGCAAAGTCATCAACAACAATCTCAGTTTCATCAGAATAACTGGTCAACAATGCTTCACACATTTCATCAGTGATCTCTGGAACCAAGGCAACAGAGTCATTTTCATCAAATCTAACTGGCCTGTTGTTAGGGATGTAACTGGCTTCAATCACAGTTTCATTGAAAGGATCTTCGTTCATGGTGACTGTAAAGTCCTCTGTAGAAGCACAAGCCTCAAAAGCAGTTAAATCAATATAATTTTCAAGAAATAGTTTATCAAGTTCAGTGCTTGAATCAAGGAGATTGCTTTGGTCTTCTGGTGAAGGTATAATCTCATCCAAAAGATTTTCTTCAATACTGGTAATATCTGGCTCATCTAAGGACCATTGATAAAGTTCAGAAGGTACAATAGGCACAGATTCTTCTATCAAGGAGTCATTTGGCAGTAAATCTACAGAAGAGAGCAGAAGCTTAATTGTGACAAGTGTTTCTTTATTCACTGAGGCTAATATTTATAATGTAGCAACATTTTAAACGTCAGATAAAATTAACCATACAAATAAATGTTGCAAATTAGATGAAATATAGCAAAACGTCACAAATTCATTCGAATTTAACAAAATGTCACAAATTAAACTAGAAACGTTACAAATTAAAAATGTTGCAAACTAGCTCTGGAATGTTCCAAAATACTGAAAATTAAAAAATTCAAAACAAAGTGAAGGTCTTAAAATAACTTTCTTAGGGTTAAATCAGATTTTGCAACTAACCTTCAAAGTCAAATTCTCCACTTAGTGTAGTTGGGGCGAAGAACTCCGAAAGGAGACTCTCTGGATCCATTTTCATGGATGGTTTGTTCAAATTCTTCGTTGACGTTAGCAAAACGGGCTCTCTGGAAATCAGCGATTGTAAAGTCCACTCTTTTCGAATTCCGTTGTAGTTTTCGATGGTTTCTCGATCGTATTCTGTCTCGACGCCGCTCTTTACTTCCAGCGAAACCTCGCGTGGAAGATTGCGGCTTTTCTTCGCCATTTTGGAATCGGGCAGGTAAGACACTTTTTCTATACATTTTTTCTTTTTAGAAGGAAATGTTGTAGAATCACTGGCCGTGGTAAAATGTGTTTTTTAACCTTGGTGGTTTGGTAGATGTTAGGCCCCAGTAGAGGACGCCTAAATCTTTCGCTGAATACGAAGTCGCCCGGTGGTTTTTGCTCGCCAACTCGCTGAACTTCCCCTTGAATAGTCAACACAAAATAACGCAATGACAACGAAGGTCGACTTTTTGTTGTTGCAGGCTGTGGTGCAATACTTGCTATAAATAGAACGACGTCATGGACAGCCAATCAGATGCGAGGATACGCTCAAACATGAGCGAGCACGTGAACAGGCATCAGATATCACGCAATCTTCATTGTTTGTGTGTAATAACTATAGTTACAACCGGTTGGGTACTGGATATTTTTGTCGCTGCTTGTATTTTAGTAAAATATTTTGTCGGGATATCAAGGGACATGAAAAGATATTTTTACAACGCAATTTAGCGTGTACAAATATTTCTGCAAAGTACAATTGACTATAGTTTAGATTTACCCTATAATAATATCTGTTTATATATCAAACATGATTACTATTGGCTTATTGCTGACCGAAGCATTGCAATTCCCGCTTGCCTTGTTCTTTCTTTATCGTATTGTGTACTCAATATTTTTGGAATGAAATCAGGTCTGTTCAGTGCAGCTTGAAACAGAAGAAACACGCACGATTTCATTTTAAGATCTCTGTTAAATTTATATTTGCGAAGACATCTCGTTGTTCAACCCGCCAGGTGCAAAACTGCCCGCGCAATGTTTTTTGTAGGCTGGAACTCCCGCCGCACCACTGCACAAACACCGACCCGGGGACCTCCACTACAGTATAAGGACCAAGACCAGAAAACGGTACGAGGTTGAATAGGGTGATGTCAAATTACTATAAAAGATAACAAAACTCTACTTTTGCGAACCGGTGAGATTATAAGCTTTCTAATTATTTAATATATCCTATATTAGTACACATTCAGTCATTGTTTATCACAAATCATGCGTTCTGATTGGCTACTCAACCGTTGTCTATTCTGTGATAGACAACGGTTGGGGAAAATGTCAACAAACCAGAGCCAATTGCGGTCAAAAAACCAACGATACAATTTGCTGGGAAGCTCCAATAACTGGCCTTGTAGAAACTCATTATGTAGTGTGATGTTAAAAGTATGATATTTACATAATATTTATCAAACAAACCTGAATATCTCACAAACGAAGGCAGATAACGAAGTTGTACAAAAGTGATGATCTTTAGTATGCAATTATAAAATGTTTAGCAGAAATTTCGCTTAATTTCCACTTTAAGAATTCCTTTTTGTACGTAGGTATTATAAGAACAAGTCGAAAACTTGATCGAGAAGAACAAGAAGAATACATGTTGGAAATAACTGCGCAAAGTTACATGAAGTCCAAAGCCCAAGTTTATATAAAAATTGAAGATGTTAATGACCGTAAACCTGTGTTTACTTCAAATAATTATCAAGTAAGTAAAAATATTAAAAACAATAACTAGGGCTGTAAATATATTTAGTATACAGTCAGTCATTGTCTATTACAAATCCTGCGTTCTGATTGGCTACTCTACCATTGTGTATTCGGTGATATACAACGGTTTTGGAAAATATCAACACA
This sequence comes from Pteroeides caledonicum, assembly GCA_026546875.1. Taxonomy (NCBI): domain Eukaryota; kingdom Metazoa; phylum Cnidaria; class Anthozoa; order Scleralcyonacea; family Pennatulidae; genus Pteroeides; species Pteroeides caledonicum. The sequence continues at coordinate 11,588 of JAOBAZ010295158.1, forward strand.
TTAGAGTCAACTGCGGTCAAAAACCCAACATTTTTATTACTTTACATAAGGAAAACTGTATTTTTTTCTAGCGTGGAACTGAATGTATACTAAAACAATTACTGAGACAACTCGTCCTAGTTGTCTATGAGCGATAGTCAACTCGGGCTGCGAACTCGTTGACTATCTGCTCATAAACAACTCGGACTCGTTGTCTAATTGTTAATTATATCATGTGTTGAGTGGATTTTCTATGATCTACCGCGAGATATAACTGAGGTATCAATCTTAAGGAAATGATTAGGTTAGACGTTGGGGGCCTGGGGCTACGTCCATATTCATGTTGTAACGCAAAGCATCGAATCGACGTTATGAGTGGGTTGGACTCTCAACGTTACCGCGTGGTAATGTTTGAATATAAACACACCACTTCAGAATCCACCATCAGATGTTCAGCAATTTTGTGTGGTCATATATGTTGTACATTAAATTTTCAGGACTATATTTTAATACTGATACACACCCTGTGTTCGTTCGTGTCGTCGTTTCTAATATTACTACCGTATGTATAGATTTATTTCTCGATTGTAAAAATGATGTAGGGATTAAAATATGATGCCACAATCGACGTTATCTGAGGCAGAAGAAAACGTCGATTGGACGTTTTGAGTGGCAACATAAATATAGACGTGACCCTTTAAAGACAATAAAACCGTGCTGGAAAATCTGATATAAGTAGGATATCTACCTCTAACGTGATATATGAGTGAGATACAGACCCTCGGAGGAGTCAATAACTAACTTATACATCTTGGGTTCTTGGTATACAACCTAGACTTAAAATAACCGTGGCATGTCAGTGACTCAAGTGGCAAAGTAACGAAAGGTACCAAAGGATTATTCCAGGTTCACTCTATTTGATCCCAGGATCACCCCATTTATCCAACAATCGCCCTATTTGAACCCTCATGTCTTGTGTTTCTCACATTTATGTAATCATATATCCCCGAACGCCCATCACTTAGACCCCAGTAACAACATTTAACATATATTTAGGTAGACATCACTGAAAATCGCGGCAAAGTAGAAAATCTGCTGTGTTTGCTTGCAAGGGACAGAGATAATGGAGAAAATGGTACAGTATCGTACTACATTGCCAGAGGGAACGATAAAAATCTGTTTGAAGTGAACCACAACACTGGAACATTATCGAGTGAATCATTAAACTATGAGGATCAAAAGGAGCACACGTTGGTAATTCGTGCGACTGATCACGGAGAACCATCTTTATCCTCAGACACCATTGTCAAGGTTGTTGTTATCGATATCAACGACCCACCCAAGTTTATGACTGATGCTGTGCAAGGTATGGCGGGATACGTTTAGGATGAGGGAAAACAGAGGATAGAAAATCAGGTTTAAAATTAGAAAGTATAGGAATCGAAAAATTTTGGGATAAAATGATGCAACGAAAGAAAAGCAGAAAAGTAGGCGGGAATGTAGGAAGGCAAAAGCGAGAGTTCGGAAAGATGGAGAGCGAATGCAGGGAATGAAGGTGAGGGAGGAAGGAAGAAGGGAACGAAAGAACGAGAAAGTGGGGTAGGTAAGGAGTGAGGGAGGAGGACAGGTAGAAGAAGAGGTAGGGAGATAGAAAGGGAGAGAGGTACGGACTGAAGTAAGATTAAAGGTAGGCAGAGAGGTAAGAATGGGGCATGAAGTGAAGTAAAAAAAGGAATGTTCATTCCTTTTTCCGTTCGTGCTTATTTCAGGAAGAAAGGAAGGAAGAAAGGAAGGAAGGAAGAAAGAAAGGAAAAATGGAAGGAAGGAAGGAAGGAAGAAAGGAAGGAAGGAAGGAAAGAAAAAAGGAAGGAAAGAAGGAAGGAAGGAAGAAAGAAAGAAAGGAAGGAAGGAAGGAAGGAAGGCAGACAGAAAGAAAGGCAGGCAGGAAGCCAGGCAGGAAAGAGCGAACAAAAGAAAGGTAAAGAGCAAAGCAGTTAAAAAGAACTTCCATTATTTCAAACTTTAAGACAATACAATTGTTACTATTTTGACTTCTTTACCAGTTTCCATACTTGAGGAAAAACCTATTGGCTCAACAGTTGCTTTACTGCCAGTCCACGACGAAGATTCTGGCGTCAATGGCAACTTCTTTTGCGGCTATGAAAATGTCGAGAAAGATGAGTTTGGAAAATTTGAAGTAAAGACAACCGAGAGAGGATGTGAAGTACAAAATATCAAAATCCTTGATTGGTTTCATAAAGACATTTATACTTTGAAAGTTCGTGTCACTGACAAGGCACCACCAAGAATACGAAAGTCAACCAGTATTAAAGTTACAATAAAGGTACGGTACTGCTCACAAGTAACCCTAATGAGAAAGCCTTTCGATTCCGGGACGCGTTCTGAACGTGTTCTCATCTTTCCCCCAACACGTTCGCGTTCAAAAACGCGTTCAAGAATTTCCGGACGCGATCGGAACATCAGTTATTAGTAGTTTATACGTATCCAAGACGAGTGCTTGCAATCGATGTGGGTATCTATGTTCGTTCATCTATCGCCTGCCTGCCTGTCTGTGTTTCTGCCTGTCTGT
>JAOBAZ010295380.1:0-13203 GCA_026546875.1 Pteroeides caledonicum
AATACTTAGAAGTATAGTTGTAGATTTTTATACATTACTGTATATAAAAACATGCACAGTTTTCTACTGTAATAACACTGTATTTTTTTTGTATACTGAAATGTTATAGTTAAAGAAAAGCGACAATCGTTGGGTGAGACCACAGGAAACAGAAACAAACTTGAGTGAAGATGAAAAGAAAACAACTGTAAGTCTCTAATTTGCTTTGAGCTAATTCTGTGGTTTGATTTATTCAAATTGACATTTCTTTTTACAGTGTACTTATTTTTTTTTTGAATTTCTCTAGGAATTATATCGAACTGTTGTTTCTATTTTAAATAAACTCACTCCACAGAAGTTTAAGACATTAGTTCAACAGATAATGGAATTGAATATTGATACGTCGGAGCGCCTTGAAGGTGTTATAGATAGGATATTTGAAAAGGTATTAAGTGATACAGCCCTTACATTTAATTCATGAGCATATTGTTTTGTAATATTTTTGTAACAATTTGTTAAATTCAGATCATATTTAGTTTCATTAACAATATTATCTATATTTCTTTCTTGTTTTCAGGCAATTAGTGAACCTGTGTTTAGTGTTGCCTATGCAAATATGTGTCGCTGTTTGTTTCATGTAAGTTTGTTTTGGAGCAATTCCTAAAATAGCATACATATCCTCGGTGTAGGTCATCCGTTTATATTTTCAGATCTGCAAGTATAAAAAAAAGCATATACATGTATTGCATATGATAATTAACTTTTATTACACCATAGCACTTCTTGTTGCTAAAACTCGATCCTTCGATTGCTAAGGATATCTTCTCATATGTTGCTTGGACTAATACCAGATAAGTCTCTTAATGTAGAAAAGAAGTCAACTTGCAACTGAAAGGCTCCAAACATAGCTTGGGATTTTTTAGTATTGAAGTGAGCTATAGCTATTACCAGGTATATGGAAACTGAATCTGTACTGTTTTCCTAGATAAAAGTTACTGGTCCAGATGAAAAAGATGTCACTTTTAGAAAACTTCTGTTAAATCGATGTCAAAAGGAATTTGAAAAAGAGGGCCAGGAAGAACAAAATTTAGAAGCAAAAAAGAATCAACTTGAAGGATTATCGGTATGATAATTTGATCTCAATGTTCATATTGTTTCAATACATCCAGTAAATGAATAAACAGCAACCTGCCAAAAAGATTCTGACAGATTCATTGAGATTATAAAAATCTATAAAGCCCTTCATTGTCTCCACCCGAGCAGAGAAAAGGCCCTGAGAATGAGGTTGGCTCCATTAATGTCAAATTTGACATTTAAAATGGTTGATTCATAAATAAAACAATTTCTCACTTGGGGCCCAAAGTCACATCAGAAAATTGCTGTAAAGTTTATTTCTGGGGCAAACAAATGTATTAAGCCTATTACCAGATACATGTACTCTATATTGGCCAAGATAGTGATAGGGCTAAAAATGCCATGGATTGTGTGCATTGTGGATTTTTCAGGCACTTTACAAGGTTGTGAATTTTTACATTGTTTTTTTATTGCAGGAAAAAGAAAGGAAATTATTAAAAGAAGAAATGGAAGTAGAAGCTGCGTCGAATAAAATGAGAATGCTGGGAAACATTAAATTTATTGGAGAACTATTTAAGTTAAAGGTAAAAGCTGTGGTTTAGTTCATAATAGCTAAGGAAATAATATAAAGAGAGCTTTGCTGTGTCTCACTTGTAAAGATAAGTCAGGGTTACTACCTGGATGGGTATAGCTCCCTAGGAAAATTCTACTTATTGTATACTTGTGCTGTGCCATTATACTGGCCCTATAACTGGCTACTTCCTGGGACAGGTTATTGGGAAAACACCTTGCAGTGATTGGTAAACCAAGTGAGGTGATTTTTACTGTGTTTTGAAACTTTTTCTATTCAATCTATGGTTCACTGTATATTAAAATGCTGGTAATCCAGTACAGTAGGCTCAAAGGTACATGGTTTTCTTAGTACATGTAGGTGATGGTATGTTCTAAAACTTGCACTGTACCTTGAGGTGTTGCTTTGAATGTGTTAATCTTGCTATAGTAAATAATTAGATTAGTTATATTAGAATTAATAAGAAACGCATTTCCTTTCTAGCTACTAACTGAAAACATTATGCATGACTGTATTTTTAAACTTTTACGGAGTGGTGACGAAGAAAGTTTGGAAAGTATGTGCAAATTACTTTTTACTATTGGCAAAGATCTAGATTCAGATAAGGCTAAGGTAAGTTTGGATATTCAAGGGAGATTTTCACATTTGCAATAGAGAGTAACTTCTAAGCTAATTTTGACAGTGAATCAATGTACTGTACTGCATGTATAAATGGAAATAACTAAATTAACTTTCTCTGTACATTTATAGTATTTAGCTTGCCACTTTATTAGCTTGATCTCACTGTATTTACATCCCAGCTTTATTTTTTATATATACATTTTCTTATTACTTTGGATTTAACAACATTTTCATTTACAAAACTTAATTTTACTTGCAAAGCAATTTCCAATTTCAACCTTTTTATAGTAAGACCACTGTGCCTAACACAAAAATAACTTTTCTTTTTTTTAGCCAAGAATTCAACAATATTTTGAACAAATCCATAAGATTATAGACAATAAGAAGGTGTCCTCTAGAGTTTGTTTTATGCTTCGTGATGTTGTTGACTTACGGAAAAATAATTGGGTACCCCGACGTGAAGAACATTATAACCCTAAAACTATTGATCAAATTCACAAAGAAGCCAAACAGGAACAGGAAAAGGCTAGCCAATTTATTAAAGAAAATAAACAAAAAAATAAAGGTATGATTTTCTACCATTTTTGAGGGCTGGAGGTTTTCCCCTGACAAGTAAAACTGTCTGGCTTTAGATAGAGTAAAATTTTCAAGTGGCCATTTGCAGGCATTTCACAGCGTATGGGTTAAAAATATACCATTATGACATTTAAGTTTCAGGGCTTAAAATAAAGTTTTCTTAGTTATTGTTATTGCAGGGCCTTGAGGTACCTTAATGGTGATTGTCATGGTTAAACTTATTTTTGTTGAACATTGTATTTTAATGTACCCTCAACCTTAAAAATAACCTTTTTAAGGATTCTTTTAAAAAAATTAATATCAAAATTTTGTTTCACAAAAAATTAGCCAAATGAAGTTTTTGAAATTAACATCTGCTGTTGTCTGTTTTTGTTTTTCAAATGAACTATATTTCTTGACTAAGAATGAGAAATTTGCACTGAATTAACTATAAATATATTCATTAAAGGTATTTCTAATATGATATTTTTAACTTGAGGTGGTGGTGGGCGAGATAGTCCCAAACAAATACCAGTAAGTGATGGTTGGATGGTAACAACAAGAGGTGGTAAGCCTGCTCCAGTTGATGCTAATAAACTGAAAAACATGGGCAAGGTAATTATCATTTAATTTAATTTTACCAAGAATTTTGAAAAAAATAACTAAACTGATATTTGATTCAAATTATTTTTGCTTTGACTTACTTCTGGCAGAGGGTTTCCTGCACAAATGAACTCATCTGGGGTTAGCCAGAGTGAAATCTGTATTTGCAGTTAGCACCACAGAGCATGGGTTCCTGCTGTTGGCCCATACATTGTGTTGCCACCCACTTAACAGATATTACCCTGGCTAACACTAGATGATTTTACTTGCCTAGGGAATACCCTCTGTTGGCAATGGGTTAATATTTCTTTGGGAAATTTTTAGCGAGCTAATGTAGATGACAATATTTCACTTGGTCCAAGTTCAAGATTTGGTCAATGGGGTCGTGGTAGCACTGGAGGTATGAGTACCCCGCCAGAGCAAGAGCCACAAGGAAACAGGTATATAAAGATATTTTGCATATGTTTTATGAAACTAAATATATACCACGTCATTTTTTGACCAACTATATAGTTATGAAAAATACAAAAACAGCTTTAAATTTATTTCAGGTTTTCAGCATTAAGTGGAGGTGAAGCACAATCTAATCGTCCTTATGACCCAAGAAAGTCTTCATCTGGTTCAAGGTACAGACAAATAGATTTTGAATCTCTAATTCACTTTTAACTGACTAGATAAACATGGAAAATGATGGTAGTTAGTATACAGTATCTTCATTAAAAAAAAACAAAATAATAAATTTCTTTGTAAAAGAAAGTTGATAAATACTGGTAACAATGATGTAAAGAATATTAAATTTATCAAAGAAATTCAATTAAATTCAGAATAAAGCAAAACAATAATTGTGTTGTTGAACAGGTTTAAAAATGGTATTTTCAATTTATTTGCACCTAGACCTTTGTCAGGCGGTTCCCGACCTGGTGATAGAAGAAGTAAAACTGAAAGAGAAAATGCTCTTGATGCTGTGAGGTCACTTGCTAAAGTACCTGCTAAACCATCCCAGGTAACTTAGCTAGAATGTAATACATTCACTGCAGTAGCATTGTGGGCAATATGCACAGGTGGGAGAATGTGTGCTTATCAGATAAGGCAGTTCTTCTAGGGGTAAAGCCTACTATACAAGGATAATCTACATTTTCTGGGGGTAGTGTAAAGACTTTGTGCATGTGTACATTCCCAGAAATATGATTTCAGCTGAGTTGTGTTATTATCAAGTGTTACATGGTAAGGGTTATTTGTCAAAGGTCTAATCAAAATACATATTCAAATTCATGTACACTACACTGTACTTGAGAAAGTTACTACTAAAATTAGTAAAGAACTTGACAAAAGTACTATCCTCTTTATGAAATTATTTTAGGCAAATCCAGTTGCCCAAGAAAAGAATGAAACTAAAATTACCAAAGATAGTGAAGATGGAACACCCAAAGTTTTACTGTCAGAAGAAGAAATGATAAAAAAGACTGTGGCAATTATTGAAGAATTTGCAAATATTGAGGATATGAAGGTGTGTAGTTTGATACAAGAACAATTCCATTTTTATAAAAACAGTTCAAATATATGATAAAAGTTTTTATTGTAGAAATGCTTAATTCCACTTTTACATTGAGAGTTTTAAATCTAAGAGTTCTTTTAAAAGACTGGCTTTGTCATGCGAGTCCGTATTGGCAATCCTTTTAGTCCTAGTCATTTTTAGCTGCGTATGTCAGTTATCCTTTGTGACTTTCCTCCTTCAGCTCACTTCATAGGTATTTTGTTGTACCACTGATTTCCCCTTTTTTTGATTATAGGAAGCCTTGAATTGTTTCAGTGAACTTGGTTCAACCAACCTTCACCATCTCTTTATTTCAACAGCTATAGAACATACTTATGAAATGGTATCTAAAGCTCGAATAGTTACTGGTGGTCTTCTTAATGAATTGTTGTCGCAGCAAAAAATTTCAAGAGAACAGTTTAATAAAGGGTATATTTTTGTGTATTGGTTATGTTCACCATTTTTGGCCATTTTTGTATTGTGCAGTTTATGTTGATCGCCGTCAATTGCAGAATATTTTTATGTATTTGCAATGAATTGTCTTCATTATTTTTTTAGTTTTGATGTTGCTTTGGAACATGCAGATGATTTCTCGATTGATTATCCCAAGTTGTGGTGCTACCTAGCTGAAATAGTGACTCCAATTATTACCAAACCATACTTTACCTTGATTGATTTTAAGCCAATGATAATAAGGCACCTTTATGAATGTGGAAAAGCTGGACTTTTTTTAGCTGAGATCTTAATTTTGCTGGCAAGAAGAGAGGTAGGTTCTTGTGAGTTGACTAAAAGCCCAAAAGCAATTTACTTATGTACATGTACCTGAACTCTTTCCCTTTACTAGTGTATGCAGTGTTCAACCATTTTTTGTTTTTCCTCTATTTTTCAAACTTGATTAACCCATTGCTAGAAGGTTTTCCATTAACAAATAAAGTTTGGCATTGGCCAGGGTAAAATCTGTTAACCCATTCATGGCAATGCCAAGCTAGAACTGGCAATTTAACAGATTATACCAGATGTTTTTATTTGTTAGAAGACCTGCCATTATTGGGTTAATCAGCCAGTTATACAGTAGCTATCACCATGCCTGGTGTTACACTCTTGCTGGTTACACTGGCACAAACCCTGTACAACGAAACACTGCTTGCCTTTCCATTAGTCATCACAGTTAAATTGTTTTATCTCCTAGAAAATTGATTAAGAAATGCACTATCTTGGTGAGTTTTGACTTTAACTCTCATTTTTTACTAATTTTTTAGGGTGAAGAGAAAGCTGTATCATTATGGACTGCATCAAACATAAACTGGTCAGATGTTTTACCAAGTCATGAGGAAGAAGATGTTTTCCTAGATAGAAAGGTGCGTCATCAATTAAATAACAGCAATAGGTTGCCAATAGTACAGTATCGAACTTTATTTCATTCTATTTTTTAGAACTTGACTTTTTTGCTTAATAAATTTCATCACATTAAAAAGCTGCTAAACGAGGAAAAAATATTGAATAATAAAGTCTTTGCATACATTGAGGTAATTGATGATTTGCTGTGTGTATTTTTTTTGGCATATTGTGAAAACTTTTGTCTGTAAGTATTATTGTAATTTTAAATTGGAATTGTTTTTCCAGGAGAATTTCAAAATAGAAAAGAGAAAGCAACCTGAATTTATATATCAGTTAACAAGTATTGTTGCAGAAACCTGTATTACTAGTAAAGGTAAAGTATAATATTGCAGGATGTTCTTTGTACATAAATGATGGACTGTATGTTGACTGCTTTTGGGAACAGAAATTGATCACTAAACAGAAAATATCAATAAGTCATACTATATCCAAGGGTTACAGTTCTCAACTTTCTAATACTACCTATTGTATCATACAATGTATACACTGTGGTTCATTATTCAAGAGCTGCTTGATCAGTATGCATATTTTTTAATGTTTTTAGATGATGGTGAAACAGATTGTTGTAAAGACAAGCTAAAAGATAGAACAGATATTTTACGTAAATATTTGGACAATAATCATGAGCTTGAGCTTCATGTTCTGTATGCTCTTCAGACATTGTATTGTCATCAAAATAAACCACAAAGTAAGTGCTTTGGAAATCAAAGAAATTCATGTTGTGATGTTTGTTTTTAGCCATATATCATGCCACTGAAATAATTCAAAAGAAATACAGGCAAAAAATGGGTTTTGCTGGAATATTAATACATATTAATTATATTATACATATTATATTCTTTAGAAATGATGTTAACATTCTTCAATACTTTATATGATGAAGAAGTGATAACAGAAGATTCATTTAATGCCTGGCGAAATGATGATGATCCAGCAAGACAAGAAGCAAAAGGACCTGCTATACAAGCAACAACATCATTCTTTGACTGGTTGCAGGCTGCGCCTGAGGAAGGAAATGAATAATAACAATATTGTGAAATACAACATTGTTGATATTCATTATTATCAACAAAATACTAAAGATAAATATCTTTAGCCACCAAAGTCAACATCATTTCTAGAAAACCCAATCACTGTTATTAAGTACTATAAATCTATTTATAGCAAAAGAAATTATTTTGTCACCAAAATTTAATGTGTTTTGTCATTTGAAATATCAGTGAACCTGGTCATATTTTTGATGTAAATATGAACTAATTGAGAAATGAAATTCAAAATTTATATTATGAAATGTTGAAAAATTATTTTGAATCTTGGGGGATGCATCAATATAATTTTTAGGGGGCATTCAGCAGGTAAGTTACATAAATTACAAGTTAGTAATAATTAAAATTAATAAGTAACATTTGTGAAATAATAGATCCGCTGTTTCTCACTTGAAAGGTTATAAATGCTTTTTTAGTAGCTCATCCAGTAACTTTTCCAACATTTCATTTGCTCCTCGTAGCCCTGCATCAAGAACTTTTCCTGCCCACACAAAGTATTCATGTTTTCTTTCCTCAGTCCATCCTACTGGCAATTCTTTCTCCAAATCGCGCAAATTATACAGCTTGTCAGCAAGTTTGACCAACTTTGCTTTAGGACTAAAAAAGAAATTTTGTGAAAATTTGTAATGTTTATAAATTTTTAATTTTTTTTTACCTTGTCTGTTTTGCATGTTCTATTTGAAGTCTTTTTCTCTCAGACTTTGGAAGAGATTTATCATCACTAACTTCATCAACCAGATTCCTAATTTCATTTCCAAAATTGATTTCAATTTCATCCAATGTGGTATCTGTATCTTCTACAGTGTCATGTAATATTGCAGCCTATATGTTCATAGACAAGTTACAGAAATTAGACCATTATTGCCAATCTGCTTCAGAAGCATAACCCAAAAAAAATTTAGCAGATGATGGAACCACCGGTTTTATTTTAGCTGTAAGACACCTAAGCCCAGTATTTCAGTGGCAATAAGATTAGGCAAATTACTTTGCCTAATCTTAAGGGTGTCTAGTTATGCCTGGTTTCCATATGGTTGCCACGATTGCCCAAAATGGTGTTCAGCCAGTTACAGCGATCATACTGTTGTTGAGGGATATAGTAGGATTGCTGTGATTGGCTGGACATTATTTTGGGTGATCGTAGAGATCATATGCAAACCAGGCCTTAGAAACACTGTACCTTTCAGATAATTACATCACAACCATGTAAAAATTGAGGCCCAGGGGTGCAGCAACATAGCTGGCTGCCCGGGGTATGAACAAAATAAGTAGTTTAATGCTGGACCCTTAGCTTCACTTATGTGATTGTAATGTAATTACTTGAAAGGTCTATTAATTGAGTATATTCTTACACTGTGTAGTAAAAAAACTAATTTCTGAAATGTGCAAGAATTCAAATGATACATTATCTTGTCCTGTATTCACATCTGACCTACCAATCAAGCTTTAAACTGGAATCCTTATAAAAAAAATTGATTTAAGCTAAGAAGGGCCAACTAGAATCAGAATAGATACATGTAGTGTACAAAATCATTTGTCGGCTTGACATAAAATAATAAATTCCATTAATTAAAATTAATATAATATTTATATATATTAAATTTCTATTTCATTCGTTAAAAATGAAACTAAATATAATATTTAAATTTCCATTTCATTTATTAACCCTTTCCAGGCCGCGATCGACTTTTATTATTTTACGTAGCCGTAGGCAACGCCAGACGATTTTACTTGCCCAAGGTGTAGCCACTGTCCAGAAAGGGTTTAAAAAAATAAAATTATTGTAAACTACCAAATCATTATATAATTTCACTTGAAGTTTGACAAGCAAACCTAAAAACCCCTCAAAACTACCCGTTTGTGAGCGTGAAATTCTGCGTTGGAAAATTGTGTGTTTCAAAGTGACCTGTATTGTTGCAGTGTCCGTTATCCCGCCTTCTTTCCATAATATATAAGCAACCCCTATTGGATGGTTAATGTATGGAGTCTTTGATGCATCATTTCTTCGTTGGTCTTTGTGCTTAGTACATGCAAAATTAGCTGCTTTTAAAATTTTTCCTACTACACAACTTTCCGCCATTATTTGAGATTTTTGATTTACTTGTTACCCTAATAATTCTTATTGTTCCCAGTGTGCCAGTATGCTCTTGTTGCTCTTCTTCAACCTAATGGCTCCTAATGGTCATCGTTGTCCTTGCAGTGGCGGCAACCAATGAGAGGCGCGAATCATTTCTGCTTTGTACACATTGAAACATGGCAACGGAAATAAAATCAATAGTTACCATGAAAGATCTGAAACGCACCTTGTATTTTAGTTATAAAGAAAGGAAATAATGTCTGAAGTGATTTTAGAAAGAGGAGATGGGCCTGCGAAAGCTGTTCTTCGGGCTAACGCTGAGCAACAAGCTTTACGACAGGCTATTGAAACACAGGAAGAACTCCAAAAAATCAAAGATCGAGTTTATGTTGTAAGTATTAATTATTATAACCTCTAGTTTTTTGAGATGCTGTCAACAAATACTAATTGTTAATATATTGTTTTAGACATTGAGTGCTTATGAAATAGGGGAAGAAATAAGAGAAACAAGTGAAAACAAAGTTGAAGAAATAAAAGATGCTTTCGTTAAAGATATGGCGGAGTTGGAGTTTGTTGACGACATGGTGAGGAAAAAATGTGTTTTTTATTAACCTTGCAGACAATAAAACGTTAGACATATTGTTTAATATGCTTAATAATGTTTTTTATTTTCCCAAGGCCAAATTGTATTTGATACTGTCTGACCCTATTGCAAAGAGAAAGGTATTTCGTGTTGTTTTAAAATCATTATACCAATATAATATACTATAAATAACTGTAATAGTTTTATAAGGACTAATCCCTTCTTTGAAATTAATGTATAATTTTGTTCTCTTATGGTTGTGTAATATGATATATTACAGTATAAATTTGTGTTTTAGTACCAACAAAAAGTTACAATATTTGTCGTTGGATATGAGAATCTCTGTGATAATAGAAACAAGGTTAGTTTATATATGTTAATATTTTATGTTATGAAGTAATACCATAACATTCATTATAAAACACTTATAAATGATTAAAGCAATAAAAACCATGAGCACAATAGAAGAGAAAACCATTAGTGAAAATCCTTTGTTTTACGGTTAAACCCACTGATTTTATGATCTGTTAACTCTAAACTATCACCCTAAAAAGTCAACTTTGTCAACAAAATCCCCTTTTTAAATCCCAGTTTATGCTATTACTGGTACGTATGTATGTAGAGAGCACAGTTTAAATTTTATGGTACTGTATCGACTTTGTTCGGAATCTTCATTATTGCTTATATTACAATTTGTTGAAATGTATACTTAATTTGGTAATATTAACTATATTAAAAAGATTTTTTATTTTCTTCAAGTCTGAAAATTAGAACTTTTTGGTACTAGAGTACCATGCCATCTAAATGGTCACTATCACTAATACCTCACCTTCTAATTGGTCACTATCACTAGTACCTCACCAGCAAACTGGTCACTATCACTAGTACCATACCATCTAACTGGTCACTATCACTAGTACCATACCATCCAACTGTTTACTATCACTATTACCCCACCATCTAACAGATCACTATTTGCCCACCATCTAACAGGTCACTATCATCCTACCTTGGGTACAACATTAATGGTTATTAACCCTTTCACTACCAGAGCTACTCCCCTGACTAGTAAAACCGTCTGGTGTTAGACAGAGGAAAACACTAAAGTGGCTGGTTTTGGCCGGTGTAGTAGAGAAAGGGTTAAAAAATGCTTTGTTCAGTTATTTTTAGGGAAACCTTTCAAAAACGATAGTTATTTAGTCAAATTAATTTTAATCCGTCACATGAAAGAAGCCATACATGTAAATTTAGGGGAATTTTTACCCAACTTCTAAAACCTATAATGGTTCTTACTTATTTATATTTATATTTACTATATTTTAATTTACTATAAAAATGACCCAAATATGCCATAAAATTTACCATTATGTACATTATACATGTAAATAAAGAAATATTATTAGTGGCACATTCAATGGCAAAGCCACAAGGTTGGTCATGCTATGCAAATTTCAACTCATTACCATTATTCATTTTTTTAGAAATGTATAGTTTTTACGGCTCTTGAACATGGAAATATTTGCATAGCATGACTAAATTGTCAGGCTGGCTTCGGTACTGGGCACATTTTTAGCTCATTTATTTTTCATACTCTTAATATTTAATTTCATAAACTTTTAATGACAATTTTGTGACTTTATTGTATTTTTTAAATTTCAGTTACTGTCCCAGTTACAAGATGTGAGTATTTTAATTAGTTATGGCACAATTCTTCTATATTTATTTAGTGACTTTCCGAGATTTGTATGCTATCTCTACATTATATGAGTTCATGTATTATCAAGAGTGCATTTTGCAAAGTGCTTTGATAACAATATTTTAAAACACTATTTTATATTTTGCCAGTTTTTTAAACGCAATACAGAAGATGAAAGTTCATTTGTGTTGGATGCCCCAGAGTTTGATTTTGAAGAAGTGGGAAAAAATGTTAGGTAAAGTATTTTGTTGTTGAGTTTATTTCACTGATTTTTTTGCTTGGAATTTTTGTTGTGAAGATGAGCTATTTTTTTAATAATATTGTACACTGCAGTTAAATGCCAATTTCTACTTATTTCGGTTAATAAATATTGTTTGCATATAATAGTTGCCAACTGTCAATTTTGTCATGAAGTAAATGTTCATTTGTTGAAAATTTAGAGAAATTTAGGAGTTCACAATATTCTTACAATTTCATTATATATATATACCAGTAATAGTAAACTAGTGGATTATACAGTGTATGTCCGCGGAATTGTTTTTAATCTACTATTTTGTTCTATAGAGATGCCTTGGACAAAGCTGAAAAAACAACAGAACGTTTAGCAAGTGTTTCTCAGCAAGTGATGAAAATGTTTGAATTAGTCAATCCAAGAGATCACAAAAAGTATGTGGAAATAATTTATTTCTTGAATAAGTTCAGTATAAAAGAATATCTTTTGTAGCGTTCTGTATGCAATGTGCGTTCATAAATCGTTTTACACAAGATGCGTTCGTAAATCATATTACAATTAAATCGTATTATACAATGCGCTTTCGTAAATCGTATTACACAATGCGCGTTCTTAAATCATATTTTACAATACACGTTCTTAAATCATATTACACAATGCGCGTTCTTAAATCATATTATACAATGCGCGTTCTTAAATCACATTATACAATGCGCGTTCTTAAATCATATTATACAATGCGCGTTCTTAAATCATATTATACAATGCGCGTTCTTAAATCATATACAATGCGCGTTCTTAAATCATATTACACAATGCGCGTTCTTAAATCATATTATACAATGCGCGTTCTTAAATCATATCGTACAATGCGCATTCTTAACTCATATTATACAATGCGCGTTCTTAACTCATATTATACAATGCGCGTTCTTAAATCATATTATACAATGCGCGTTCTTAAATCATATTATACAATGCGCGTTCTAAAATCATATCGTACAATGCGCGTTCTTAACTCATATTATACAATGCGTGTTCTTAAATCATATTATACAATACGCGTTCTTAAATCATATTATACAATACGTGTTCTTAAATCATATTATACAATGCGCGTTCTTAACTCATATTATACAATACACGTTCTTAAATCATACTATACAATACACGTTCTTAAATCATATTATACAATACACGTTCTTAAATCATATTATACAATACACGTTCTTAAATC
>JAOBAZ010295381.1:0-14150 GCA_026546875.1 Pteroeides caledonicum
TGACCGGTCAATACGCTTTTTACCGGACCGCTAGGGAACCAATCAGCGTGCGCCATCTGTGTTTGCCATATAATAACCTGTCTTATTACATATATACAAATACTGACCTTCCTTCCCTCTGGTTCCCATTGGAAATATTCAGTTGTTTCGTTAAATTGTTTCTTGGCTTTTTCCATTTTATGGTTAGTTTCAGCTATTTTGTTTTTCGCTAAATAGAAAGGTAACAAAACATGAAGGTTATATTTCTTAAATTTAAAAGAACGTTAAAGTCAAGTCCTTAATGTCAACAAATACTTTGTTTAAACTTGACCGGCAAAATTTGAAAAATATGATATCTGACAACTGTCTGGTTTGTAACTTCAATTATTTGTTGTTTTATTCTATAAGGATCACAACAAGAGGTTTCAATTTTTAATATATTTTAATGTGCTCATTAAAATTGAAACCTTTTGTTGTGATCCTTAGAATAAAACAACAAATAATTGAAGTTATAATGAACAGAGGTGAAAGTTTCAGACGAGGAATGCCTGGTTTGTTATGGTATTCAATGAATATAAACCAGAGTTTCAACTCAGAAAAAATTTGAAAAATGCGGAATTTGGCCAATGTTTAAATATATAGACCTATTGTAGCAATGATCAGCAAGTTTAATTTTGTAAATGTGAAGTCCGTATTGTAAATAAACGCTCCGTTTACATTTTAAACCTTTGTAAATTATACTAACTAGATATCTAACACTGTTCAGGTTTGCCATGCTTTTAAACAAACATAAAGCAGAGTTTCAATTTGAAAAAGGTTTCTAAGATAGAAAAAATTTGGGCAATTTTATATCTGCGGGTCCTGCTTTGTTATAAGCAGAACCAATCAATACACAGAACGGACTTTACTTCACCTGTAAGAATTAACTATATTATATATGCGTATCCCACATAGGCACAGAATAAAGATATAGTGATATATGTTAAAAAACACTAGGATATTTTGATAATAAGAAAGGGTAAGTTATACAGTTAATATATCATATTTTACAAATTTAAAAGTTCATAATGTAAACAAAGCGTTTGTTTACATCGCGGACTTTTAAAAAATACAGAAAGTGTGACATTCAGACAACCATGTTGTTGTTGCTCAGCGCCTTAGGCTTTACCAACAAGTGGGCACTTAAAAATCATAAGATATTTATTGATTCTTGGATCAACTTTATCGGCACGCTTAAGTAACACAGCTTCTCCATTTCTTTTCATTGAGATAACGAGGCAGATGCAGTGAGCTCGATACTTACTTTATATAACTGGGAGATTTTTGGATTACCGAGTGACGCCAATTTTATAATTGTAATACGTCATTTCCAGTTCCTTTGCTCGGTCTCGCCCGTACTAAACAGTGCAAAAGGACTGGAATTGACGTATTACAATTATAAGCCTGGCGTCACTTACCGGTAGTGCGAAAGTCCTCGAGATCTCCCTCCAGTTATATAAATCGAGCTCACTGGGAAGATGCCGCATGTTACGTGTACTCAATTGTTTTTTTACTGGTCCTCTACACAAACTAAAGTAGCATATCCTCATTAAACCTGATTTATTTCTAGAAGATCATGTTTTTACGAAACTTAATATCCATACTAGTGAAATATAGATATATATTTTCAAATAATATCTATAAAAATATTACGCAAGAAGTTCAAACATTTTGCAATGTAGACTCCAATCCCCTTCAAAGACTAAAAGGAACGTACCATTCGCTTGAAACTTGCGCATTTTCTCTTCGAATGGATTCCGCTGGTCAGGAGGACATTCGTCCACTATTTTCTTTGTCTGAAAACAAAAAGTCATTAATTTCACTTTGCTTTAGTTTAAGCGTATTGTTCTAAAATAAAAACAGTTACCTGCTGTTCAGTTTCCTTCAGTAATGAAGACACTTTGAGAAGTTCTACAAAATGTATACGTTTATTAGAATAAGATAGTTAATGACCGGTATATAAAAATATCTTGACGATGAAGGGTTAATATTTCAGCAGGACAATATATAACACATGTTTGTGAAAAGTTCAAATCATTCATGAATAATTTACATTGTTCTTCACTGAAATGTCTTATTGAAACTTTTTTAGGCTGTGACAAACATCGGTCTTATTACATATTTCTTAAAACGAATCCTTTTTCAAGACGACAGAGCTAACGACAATGATAATGCTGTTCCATCCCACACGAGCAACCTTCCAATAAACTATTCATTATTCAGTGTAGCGTTGCATACATGCGAGTTGCATTTTTTAGAAGATCATTTCAACCTGCGTGTACTAACCTTGTGTTAGTGTGTTGAAGGAAACCTAAAATAGGAACAAAAGAAAAGCGTGTTTAACATTAAATAACTACATAAAATTTAAAAAAGTGTAAGCAAAATAGAAAATGAAGAGAGACAAAAATTGCTTTAAAACGTTTACACCAAATGCTTTCCACGTATTTTTTTTCAAACTTATGTGAAAGAATTCATCATCTTCGTCAATATACCTTTTTAAAGTTTGTCGTCATTCCTCGTCATGTGTCTCTTGTATTTTTGCCTAATTAATCAATGACTGTGCTTCAAAATTGTTACTTTTGAGTGATTAGCTCAAATCATTCCTGTTGGTCGTTTGGCTTAAAAAACAATGCGTACGTGACGAGTAAGGTTTGTATAAATTTGGATAATAACACAAATATAATGAGCTCTTTTGAATAGCATACCGGACAATTGACGTCACAGGGGCAGCTTGTCCGGATTTCCCCACAATTGGGCTTAACAATAGAAAATGCTTCATTTGCAATAATTTGAAAGTCGATTTAGATTTGTCCGCATTTAGTACTATTAACCCTTTCCAGGCCGCGATCGACTTTTATTATTTTACATAGGCGGCCAACGCTAGACGAGTTTACTTGCCCAAGGTGGACCCACGGTCGAGGAAGGGTTAATAGCAACCGTGTAGTAACGCTGTTATATTAGGTTTCCAAGCCATGTCGTTTAACAACAATGGGAAAAAGAAGCTGATGTTGTACACCAATGGTCTTATCCATAATTCCAAAGTATGAAATTACCCCAACTAATCATTAGAGAAAAGTACTCGTGACATAGCTCCAGTAATTATTAAACTTTTACCTGTGCAGCATTTCCACAAGAAATCGAACTTGGTAATCGGGACTCGCTTCCCTTGTCTTTATCAGATTGCTTTAAGTACTGTTTGACAATGTACTGCAGCAAACTCATATTCGAGTCCTAACATGAGAAAGCAAAAGTTTAAAATGTTACTAGGCAGGCAGGCAGAGGGAATGACCGACGGAGAAAGTTACGAACCTTTGTCTTCACATCTCGTAATTTTAACAGGACGTCCAAATGAAATCCATCAGCTTGTCCTCTCATTGTGTTTCCGTTCATGTAATTACCGTAGGCCAACACAAGAGAAAGAAGGACAGTTATCTCGGTACTACAAAGCAACAAAAAATGTTAAACAAGTTTACATTGAGAAATAGCGGTACAATTTTTTTACAATTTAAGTCTACAATAATATCCGTCAAAGTAATTTTTTTTATTTTAAAAATAACCATTGCAAGGTGCTCATATGATCGTCCAAGTCGCTTAAAACGTTTATAAAACCAAAGCAAGTCCTTTGGTATGAATGATAATTTGGAAACCAAACGAAACTGGAAAATAATCAAGTTGAGATTCGGAAGTACATAGCATGATGTCCTTACTTTAATGTCAGAGTGGAACAGCTTTCTGTAACACAAAGCAAACTTCTTTCTACAAAAAAAATAACATAATAAGTTGTCAGACATTTACGAATTTTTGCAAAGTTGTTACAGATTTATAATAATATTAGACGTAGACACAGAATAAACAGTTCATTTAGTATGTTAAGAGAACTGATTTATATTTACGTTACATGAGAAATGTTTGTTATGCTGTAGCAGAGTGTATGATGTCATCATTCATCCTGGGATTTGCACAACAATTTTAATATCCTCCTTCGTGAGAAAACAGTTTGCACAAATCATTGAAATGTGTGAAAACTGGCAGTTGAGGAGCACACACGGTTTTCTGGGGGGGTGCACCCCCTTTTAATTATTCGTGTGTGTGTTACAAAATTGACAGTATCACCCCCAAAGCTACTTGTCCACCACCCAAACAGAAATATGATACTTCTTCCCTGTTGTGGTCAGTGAGGAAACTATAATGAAGCAAGTGGAAGGGACTCACGTGCCCCCCACTTCTGTATATGAGTTCAGTTGTCCCCTGTTTCAAACTTATTTCAGATTTGAAAATCATTTGAAACTTCCTAAATAAATTTAAAAATTATTTGCAATAAATATGTTTTTTGCGTAATTGTTTTATTGTTTATCTTTCCAATTTCCTCCCACAAAATTTCTACAAAACGACGTTAAATAGACACTTTTGGGACATAAAGCCCAACTTAGAATTACGTTAATTAACGACACGCCCCAGCAAAACACATATACTATCCCAACATAGGCAGTAAAGTAAATGATGATCTGGAAGCTTATTAAAAATTCAATAGAACTCATTATCTATGTCGATATCGGTTTATGAAAACTTTCTGCACCTTCGTTATCACGTGCCAGTTGTATGTTGGTGCGATAAACCAATAACAGTGCTTTAATTAAATCTCATTGTTCAAACTCGTGGATGAGAGCTTTTCCAAATCATTCTTATTGGTTGTTTCCCTCAATATTCAATAGCCACGTGATCACGAAGGTGCACAAACTTGCATAAACTTAGACAATCACAACTAATGAATTATATTCAAAATTTGTTGTATTTCCAGACCATCTGCTCTACTGACTATAATGCCAACAACTAGTTCAACCAACCTATCCCAACGATTACTTCAGTGAATTTTTCTTCAAAAAGCCAACACTCAAGACGTTCCTTGAAATGTTTCATCTTGGTTAGTTGATACATAAATTCCTCTGGTTTATCAAGCTGGACTGAAAAAAGAACAAAGAGTATAATTAACAAATTACATTAATTATTTATGTATTAATTAATATATTAATACATAAACTAACTTAATCATTTACCTGAAGGAAGTTTTTCAACGTGTTCTTCTATCAACTGGATTTCATTTTCTTTCGGAAAGATGTCGTAAATAAACTGAAGACTGAATAAGAAAAACTATCAGGGTACAGTGTATCACTACTATACTATAATTATTGAAGTATAGGTAATATAATAACATACTATAATTATGGTAGTATATGTAATAACATAGTTTATTTATTTAAAAGACTTCATGGGTTCTGCTTGGTTAATAGCCGTGTGTGAAATCGTCATGTCCAACAAGCGACGTCATAATGTGGTATACGACTTTTCTCTTCCACGTTATGACGTCACAACGTAAACGAAAAAGTCGTATCTCACGTTATGACGTCATGTCAATGACGACCACAGCGAAGAAGTGGGAATGCGAAACAACACAAGTGGCTTCCTTTAAGGAAAAGTAGTTTTTTATTCTTTTTAATAAACAAAACAATTATTGAATTCGGTTTTTACATATGAAGAATTATCAAGCCCCAGTTCGTCGTTACCGACCTCAGCATCGGCTTCGGTTGATAACGACAAACTTTGGCTTTATAATTCTTTATATCACGCTCAACTTTATTCAATAATTGTTAATATTTATTGTACAACTATACGAAAAATTCCCGAAAAACTAAGTAAACTGAGTTTTATAAAACGTGACTGAGAAACCATACGACAGTACTTCGCAAGGCTTCAAAAACAATTATGTTAAAATCTACAAAAATAACATTAAAATCTACAAATGAAGAACACACACTATAAGACATGACCTAAACGTTTACAAATAATATTTAATGAATCTGTGAACAGAGCGGAAACTACTGAATGTTCGGTTTCTTTAGTACTTTGTCATTTTTTCGGTTTCCTAGTTCTTTAACAACAATATCATCATGTTAATTGGTTTTTAAAAAACCATCGATTTTGTTGGTTTATCGATTAACCGCATCATAGAAATTCATTGTTTTTACGGCTTTTGAACACGGAAATATTTGCATAGCAGTACTAAGCTGTCAGGCTGGCTACGTTGCTGATACTAATACTGTAACACTACAAATCTACAAGCCTGCATACACACTTTGTCCCTTTTTTATGTAAATATAAAGTATAAAAGGTGGTTTACTTCATAAAGATCTTATATTATACTAGAAGGGGCCCTGGCATGGAAAGTCCAGTAAAACCAGTGAAACCACTTCCGCCACCATTAGGGGGAACTAAGTCGGGTTCCCGGATGTGTAACCATGGGCTACAATACCTTTAAAAGTTTTGCGTGAAATATAGATTTGTAAATATTGCTTATCTTGATGTCCTCTTTGACCATTTTAAGTTATTGTTTCCTGCTAACCATCGTTGGGTATTCGCTACATAGATTAGTTCCCCCTAATGGCGGCATAAACTGGTTTCAATTTTTACCCCCCCCCTCTAGTATAATATAAGATCTCTATGGTTTACTTCTCCATATCCACGACGCTTGTATCCATGTTATAAACTGCATTACGAATATCCTCTAGTTGACAGTTCAGACTACTCATCTTGATACCAATAGCTCGAGATCTGTTGGCATCAAGCAATTTGGCAGCCTAAAACAAGACAGACACACGCTAACCTATACGTTTACAAAGGATCCAAGCTTGGTTAGCTTACCCTTACGAAAATTCCACATGTTGTGTTTCAAATTCACATGTGAATCACATGTGAATCACATGTGATCACATAAATTCACATGTGGTTCACATGTGAAATTGGAACATAACATGAATTTTTGTAAGGGTAGCGACACGATTGATAATGATTTGGACGATTGGAAATTACTCGTTTTTCCAATAAACTGATTTGTGGTTTTTTTAACTTGATGTGAAGAAAATTTATCCAAAGTGCAAAGAAGTATCTATTATCGAGGTAAATTCATCGTTTGGTACAATGTGAGTCATTTTGCGAATCAGAAACTTTGTATCAGTGTTTTGTACAGGTAAATTACAGTTAGAGAGATATTAAAGTTTAAACCAAAAATGGATTTCGATTTGATAACTAGTTCTAAGCGCTTTCCTAGTTTTGAAATCAACCGTAGAACACCCAAATTTGAGATGTTGGAAACATTTCCCAGGGAAATTAAAGCACAAACCAAATTCCTTACCCTCTTTCCGTTAATACGTGTAAAGTGCACGTCATCACGTAATGACTTGGTTCTTTTTAATTTGCGATCAGAAGGTTTCTTGCTAAAAAGCCTGAAATAAAATAATGTATGGTCTTAATGTTATAACGTATACGCCTACACATTATGTTAAAATGAATTTGGATTCAGTTTTTTATTCAAAAAGATAAAAACAGTAGCACTTCGACGTAAACAACATTCGTATATGTGAGAGCAACTTCTTTGCTGTTTTGTAAATTTCTTTTTCTTTTAGATATTCTTCAAAAATTACTTACTTTTGTTGGTTTTACAGTAGACTGTTAATTTTTTTTTCGGTGACCCGTCTTACAAAAAGCTATTTCTCTCTTAAGACAATATTCAGCTTTTTCCGTTAGCAGAGTGTCGTGGTATGCGATTGTCTTTAAATCAAAGTGGTATTCGTTCAATAATTTTTTATCATATAACATTAATGATGCCACGACTACATATATGAGGTTAAGATGTGACGAATTCATCGTTAGCTGCCAGTCAGTCGGTCGATCAGTCATTTAGAGGCAAATTCTTTTAACAAAGTATAATTTACTAATAACATTTAATAACAATTTTAAATAAAGTAAAAATGTATTAATTAAATGAGGGTTAAGGCACTCCTGGAGTGCGCAATTGGGATTTACATGTACGAGTTTACGAACAAGCAATGAGAAATTTAATACTGGACGAGGTGAAGTCGAGTGCAGTATTAAATTCGGTGAACGAGTGCAAGTAAGATCCAATAACGCACAAACAAAGAGTGCTTGAAAGTGCCCATAAAACGAAATTTTTGTTATTCTGACTATTGTTTTATTTGAAAGAACTCCTGGAATGATTGAAGAACTGATCGATAGTTTTTTCATATCTCTTATCGTTAGCGAGACATTGTGTACAGCGAATTTGCATGTTGGAAAATTGCGTATATGTTGAAGATTAATAAATGAAATGACTCAAAACTTTGCAGGTGTATACACACAACAAAATGTAATAGCACTGTCCAGGTTTTATGTTTGCCATGATTTGCTGAGTCAATGATTTGCAAAACGCAATTGTTTATTTTCTTTTCGGCAGCAAACGTCTTCACGTTCGTACTGGTTTAGGCGATTTGTACTGACATTGTTAATCTGTTGAAACACTTAACAACTTACAAGAGGTTACTACAGAAGAGAAAATAAACTGCGTCTTGCAAATCATCGACTCTAAACTTTAACATTTCATCATGGCAAACATAAAACATGTAAAGTGCTATTACATTTAGTTGTGTGTATGTATCCACATGAAAAGTTTTAAATGGCTTTATTTAATAATCTCAAAGATAAACGCAATTTTCCAATATGCAAATTCGCTGTACACAACCAGTGACGTGACAGCCAATACATTCTTTCGATAATTACGTCATTTGACCTGGAAGCCTCGCTCCCATGAAACGTT
Source organism: Pteroeides caledonicum (assembly GCA_026546875.1). Classification (NCBI taxonomy): domain Eukaryota; kingdom Metazoa; phylum Cnidaria; class Anthozoa; order Scleralcyonacea; family Pennatulidae; genus Pteroeides; species Pteroeides caledonicum. The sequence continues at coordinate 8,663 of JAOBAZ010295381.1, forward strand.
AGCCAATCGCTTTGTGTCTTTTACTCACGACAGCGAGGCTTCCAGGCCAAAAACCATTCATGACGTAATTATCGAAAGGGCGTATTTAGTTGAATACTTAATATTTCGCGAACGAGAAGAGATATGGAAACTGTCAATCAGTTCTTCACTCATTTCACGAGTTCTTTCAAATAAAACAATAATCAAAATAACAAAAATTTAGTTTCATAAACACTTTAACCGTCTTAATATTTAATTTGAGGAATAATAATTTCATGCAGGGCTATAACGCACGACCATGCCTTGTTGTTTATTCAAATGCTGTCACGTGGTGCAAAATCGACCAATAAGAAAGCAAGTTTACAAAAAGTAAAAATTAATAAAACATATCGGTTACCTTTCAAACTCATTAGCATCGATAACAGGTTCCTTAATATTTCGCCACACAGACTTCGTCGCACTCCCAGAATCTAGAAATTGAAATACGCTTTATTTTCTGAGAAAAAAACAACTATTAACGTTTTAAAGTCGATTAATTTTGCGTAAAATAACCTTGTTTATCCACTTACCCTTCGACGCAACAATCCTATTCCAGAATAACGGTTTCATTTCAGTCTTTGGATTCACCACTGGTTTCGTAGGTTTCACGTGACTGCCAGTAGGCGTTCCCACTGGTGGAACTGATGGAGGAGCGGGTGGAGGCGGTGGTGGAGATCTGGGAGAGAGGATAAGTGACTCTTCTGTCATAGATCCTCTTGGCGTTATTGATGGTGATGTGATATTTGAATTATCTGGAGACACTAGAGGCGTTGAGAATGACGAGTATAACGAGGTTAAGTCTGATGTCGACGCTGAGCTTTCTAAACCGTTGCTATGATCGTTGATTTGGCCATTCTTTTGACGGAGAAGGTAATCAATCTGTAACTGAAGTTCCGTGATCTTGGCTTCGTATTCTCGTTGCATTTCCTCGTATCTTTTCTGTGACTGGTCCGGTGAGTCAGCTGGGGACGTTGATGTTTTTGATGCTGAGGAGACAGGCAAAGTGTTGGGTCGCATAGAAACAGATGTGCCCGACGAATTTTTAGAAGTTGGATTTAATCGTGGGATACGGGGTGATGATGGACTTTGGGGTGATCGTGTTTTTAAATGATCCTCTGAGATGGCTATGTTCCCCACCCCTGCCGTCCCTGCACCCACAGCTTTTTCCTTGGTACTCATTAGTAGCTTGTCGTCCCCAGTGGTTTCCTGTTCATTTTTAGCGACTTCTTTGTTATCCATATCAATTCCGTTTATCCGTTCTTGTACGGACGCCGTGCTGCTTGACCGAAACACGATCAAACTAGGAGGGTTAGTTTCGGTAATCGCTTTCGATATACTTATTTCGTTATGTCTCTCCTTTTCTGGACCATCTTGGCGTTCACTAATATTCCCGGTAATATCTCTTTTGCCCTCTAATGAAATGTGACTTTCATTATTCAGACTAGAACTCACTGACAACGAGCTACTCTTCTTTAGTTCCTTTAACTTGTGCTGAAAGGCGTTCTCTTCATCCACTTTCTCATTAGATTTCTCCATGCCGGATCCGTCCCTCGCCAGAAGGTCTGCCAGGCTCTTCGGCATGAGTTGGCCGTCTACATTTACAATGTCATCTTGAACAGTTAATGAATTGTCATTGACATCGACGGGTGAAAATTCACCAGATGTTTTGCTGTTTTTCCTTTGAACTGACGACTCATCCGAACTCTGGATTTTTTTCTCCAGGCTGGGACCAGTTAAATTTGATTCATTTTTAAAAGTAAACGACGACTTTCTGCTTCTTGGTTTTTCATCACTAATTGAGAGTAAGCTGCTTGATCGGGAATTTTTCACAAGTATATTATTTTCTATCACCACTGCGTCACCGAGGTTAAACGAAGGCCCGCGTTCCCTGCCAGCGGGTTTCGTACCTACAGATATCACGTCACCTAGCCGCCCAAAATGTTTCGGTTCGTCAATAATAATTGTTTTGGAGTCATCGCTTAAAGTTAAAGAAGGAACTCTTTCTATGACGCTTCCATGTTCATCAGAACTCAAAAGCGAATTTTTTCTATCTGCCACAGATGGCGCCAGTAATACGTCATCCACATTCAATTTAATTTCTTCTGCTGTGGTATCTTTGGAGTACCTGTCATTCGATCCTACGGAAGAAATTCTCGAAACACTCCCCGGTTTCGATCTTGAAAACGAATTTTTTTTCGGTTCTAACGAAAGCGTCTTTATTTGGTTTTTTTCCTCGGAAACTTTAACAGCATTTTTCGCCGCGGATTCATTTTTCCAACAAAGCACCTTTTTAGGTTTATCGTTTTCTTCGCTTGGGACTGCTTCTTTATGTTCACCACGTGAGTCAATTTCCCCGGTATTCTTTCGCGGGGAGGTGTTTTTAATTTTATTTTGAAGTTTCAATTCAAATGCTTCCCAGCTGTTCGACAGTTGATCAGTTTCGCCATTAACGTGCGAGGACGTCTTTTGCACATCGCAATTTTCCTTGATATTACCGTCCTTCTGTTTTACATTTGTTTGACTGTTCCTGGCGTCCTTTTCGATCAACGCCGACAACGCTGGTGACAACGTTTTCTCGAGCTTTTGTTTATCCATCGAGGAAGTTGTTACGCTTCCAAACTTAGTGTTTGTCGTTGTATCACGTTCCACCAAACAGCTCTGACTTCCGTTACCCATTTCTGAATCCTGTCTTTCTTTTACGACCACATCTGGTTCGACCAAAGTTATAGAAAGTCCATGAGATGTTGTTACTGTACAACTATTGGACGGTGTAGCCCAAGACGGTTGTACTTTATCAGAATTGAGTCTACTTGAACCGTTATTAATCACTTCTGTCAATTTTCCATCTTTATTGCCTTCTGACTGTTTATCTTTTAACACCACACTAACACTTCTCGGGCCTATCTTGGCACCTTGTCTCTGCGTCGATGTCATTGTCTTTCTGGCAGCCGATGTCGTTCTAACGTTCGCCTGCGATGAGTCTTTCGCCAGTAACCGTTCCAGATCCGACAAGGACTTCGCGCTAGTTGACGCGTGCTGTTCTTTGCCCAATAACACAAGGCTTCTCTGAGAGCTGCCAGAATTATTTACCTTTCGAATGAAAAATTGAAATTATCGTTAATATTCAAGTAAACATATAGCCTGATGAGTTTTTTTCGGGAGAAATACTTATCCTCTATATTCGTAGCTTGTAGTCAAATACTGTTAACGGCGAAGTTAAGAAAACATCACAGTTCCGTGATGCACGATTTGAGTAAAAGTAACAGTGGGCATATCAACACCTTTACGCAATGCATCCAAGAAAAACGTTCGTTAAACATTAGAGATGGACAAGTCATAAATGTTATTGTATATACAAAGTATTAATATTCACTAGGAGTAAAAATAACTTAAAATGCATAAGTTTCCGCAAAGTTCAAAATTGTAAATGGCAGTCGCTCAAAAAGTCGCAAGCTTTGATTAAAAAAGTCATTTAACCTTTTACAAAAACAGTGCGGGTAATATGATTCTACGCATATACAAATAAGAATTAAGTTTTACAATTGCTATCGGACATTTGTTCGGTCGCCGCTAAATACCAGTAATAAAGAAAAAAATATTTTTTAATACACAACGCTGTGGTGAATTTCGACGTTTATATGTAACAGAAGAGGACCGTTTCTTTTTCATCACGAATTTCTTGTTTGGGATTTTTAGGTCGAAATATCTCACGCGATAAGTTGAATTCCGCAGTTTCATGTATGACGTGGGGTTTTATTACAAAATAAAAAGTCAACAAGAGCTGACATCGAAGGAAGAAGTTTAGACGACTGGGATGTCGATTGAAGAACATGTATTTTACTAATGAACATACATTTTTATGTGTGGGAGGAAAAATAACTAAACAAATATCAGGTGAATGGAAAAAATAAAAGGCCATTAGACGAAATTAGTGCATTTGACGTAGCCTGTTAATTATTTGCTGAAAAATTGCTTACGAATTTTATACTATAGGGTACTATTGAGTACTATAAGGAAATTTTTAGTTGAAATTATTTGTCAATACGGGTTGAGAATGAAAAAATTATTACGGACAAAATCTCGTTCTAAGATTTTAAAAGTAAGTTCACTGTCCAAACTACTAAAATTAGGGGAAAATTCGTGCCAAAAAATTGAACAAAAACAATGGATGAACCGTTTCTATTGAACTTTGTACAACATGTTTGGTTTAAATTTTTCTACAGGCAAATTATGAGTTTCAGCTCGCGGTTGTTTGCTTTGATGTTAAAATGTTCGATACGAGGTCAAAATTTACGAAAAACGTTCGGTCGACCATATATTCTTTTGAAACAATGTTTTTCAAAAATATTTTTTTAATTACTATCATTCCAAACAACTACAATACACTGACAACAAATCGGCAATGTTGAAATTCGAATCGAAGAACCTTCGGTCGATTAAATATTCTTTTGATATGATCTCTTCCGTGAAATAAGTTGTTATTACAGACAACATTTCCATGGCATCAGCTGCACAACCGACTCAATTATGACAACCCGGTAAGCAAAACTTTAAATCGAACATTTAAACATTAAATCGAACGTTTTAAATTTAAATTTAAATTTAAATTTAATAAAATTTCATTTCGACCTTTCATTGAAATAAACTTTCAAACTTCGTTTTGCAAAGTCAGCTGAAACTCAATGCTAATTATGTTTTTTATCTGGTAAAAGCAATTATAGAATAACATGTTAAGCGAGCTATGATTGGCCGGTGCTCGTGTTTGGATCAGGTCATCCAAACACAGGAATACAACCTACGCTACTCTATGTAGTGTTGTTGTTATTGTAGGAAACAAATTGGTTGGTTTGTGTGTTGGGATTGCTTGATCTGAACACCTGGGATATTGGTCAAGTTAAAACACACACTTTTAAAGTCTCGCAACATCCCAGCGTGTTTGGAGCAATCACAACACATACACCATCAAGTATTTCTACACCATTTGGTATTTCTCAAAAAGCTTACTGTATATTGAAATGAACTATAAGCCCAACCTGGTGACTTGTATTTTTTATCCTACTCCCCAGGCTCTTAGCAGCGTTCTTGTCATTTTTCGCAGGACTTTGGTTGATGTAATACAGTCGATCACCGTCGTCAAACGCTCCTCTTTTTGTAATCGAAATGATAGCACGTGATTCCAAGAGTCCTTGGGAATACTGAATAGCGGTTTCTCGGTTGGGATACTTTAGGGAATCTTTCATTAACACATTGACAAGTGTTTCTCCAGTGAAAACATTCTTGAACGTTTGACCACACCATGTTTTGGAACCAATCTAAAAAATTAAAACATAATTATACTCACCACACTCATGGAAAATACGTGGGTTTCACAAGACTACACCAGTGATCTCTACATTAACTGGATAGGCTGAACTGAGCTCTAGCGTGACCCCACTGGCGGCCATATTTGTACACCACGAAGGAGATATAT